>JACXGJ010010104.1:0-22667 GCA_016801105.1 Esox niger | reverse complement strand
AATGTCATCAGGATAAAGCTTAGTTCACAGACTAAATGAATGTCATCTCTATAAAGCATAGTTCACAGACTAAATGAACATCCTCTGGATAAAACTTAGTTCACAGACTAAATGAATGTCATCAGGATAAAGCTTAGTTCACAGACTAAATGAATGTCATCTCTATAAAGCATAGTTCACAGACTAAATGAATGTCATCTGGATAAAGTTTTGCATTTGAAAGGAAATTGCCTTCAGATGTTGGCCTGCTGCAATTGGATAGGGGTGTATGGGCGATGGAACAGGCGTGGTAAGATCCGGCCAGACAGCAGCAGGAGGGACACACTTGGCCGGTGGAGGACGTTAGCCTTATGTCACTGTAGCTGTGTGGCAGACTGTCTCAACTGAAGCCCTCCAGCTAGTAGTGGGGCTTGTCTTTTTTCCCTGTTCCCACTCCATACTTTATATGACAGCTAGACATCAAGCAGATGCTGGGGAAATTATATGTTAGATGTCATCGCTTAAGACCTTGGCTTTATTTTAATGACCCACCCACCCTAGTCAGACATGTCATGTTGAATTTCCTTATGTTTGGGAATCCTGTGTTATTATTTCACTCTGTTTAAGGAGTATTTGGCATGGGGGCAGAAGGTAAGGATCGGAGAGGTCTGGGTTCATTTAAGATCATCCATGATTAGCGATTACTGTTAGAATGTTAAACCAATTAACCTGATTCAGACGGAGGTCTGAGCACAAACAATGGGCACTTCTACATGTTGTTTTTCAGTTCACCTTCTGAGCCAATGTACCGGGACAAAGTCATTGTTTGATGAACTGCCCTTTGGGGTGTCCAAACTGCTCAGTATCTCTGCTTTCCATCTCTTAGATGGATTGTCCAATGTCCTGTTGCCTAACAGTGAGACAAACTATCTCTTTCTATTAAATGTTTTAGCACTACATTCGTTTCTGCATTGCCTTCTTTCAGAGATGCACAGTGCATTTGTTAACATGTGGTTTTGGCCCAGTCAGGGATGGTGTTCAGTCCTGCATGTCTTTTAAACCATGAGCTTTTCCCCAAACTACCGGGATGTATTGACCGTTCCTCACCTCACAGTGGTGGGCTGGAGGCAGGCTGTGCCTTGTGTGGGCATGGGGACGTGCGAATGAGCATGGCAGAGTTCCCTGCCTGCCAGCCTCACCCCCGTCATGGCCCCTCTATTCCCTGTGAATAACACACCAGAGCCCAGGCCCAGCAGTATGCCCGGCACACTGCCATATTGGTGGGAGGGAGGCATGAGGAAGGAGGGAGGGAGGGAGGGGGGAGCCACCGGCTCGGCAGGCCTGAGAACAGCCGCCTCCATGGCAGGCAGGCCTCCCTTCCGCTTTGCTCTGTAGGGAGGAGCGCGGGGCTCCAAGATGGCAATCAAGCCTTGATTTGCCAACACATTTCCAATGATTAAAATGTAATTAGCACAAGCGAGCGCCTCCTCCCCAGCTAATTTCCAGGCACACTGTGACAGGCAGGCGGTTGGCGGCACCCGGGCCCCAGCAGCAGATGGAAGAGCAGGCAGCGGGAGGGGAAAAAACCATTTTGCATCAGACTGTTTGCATCAGAAAACCATCAGGACGCGCAGCTTTACTCTGGGAAGGAGAGAAAAAGGAGAGGAGCCCTTGACGGCGGCACATCAAATTGGCACAGACAGAGCTGACCCTGGCAATAGCTGTCATCCTTCATGCTGCTGTCCCACTAGCTTCCAGGCGGGCGGGCAGACAGACAGACGAGCTGGCCAACGGGCAGGCGGGCAGACAGGCAGACAGACAGATGAGCTGGCCAACGGGCAGGCAGGCAGACAGACAGACAGACGAGCTAGCCAACAGGCAGGCAGGCAGACAGGCAGACAGACGAGCTGGCCAACGGGCAGGCAGGCAGGCAGACAGACACACGAGCTAGCAAACAGGCAGGCAGACAGGCAGACAGACAAACGAGCTGGCCAACGGGCAGGCAGGCAAGCAGACTGACATACGAGCTGGCCAACGGGCACGAGGGCAGGCAGACTGACAGACAAGCTGGCCAACGGGCAGGCAGGCATTTATCCTTCTGCTTTAACCCCTTTGGTGATTCTGCAGGAAATGTGTCCCGGGCAGATAACCATCCCCGGTCCTTAGCGCCACTGGCCCCTTGAATGAAGCAGATGACGGTGCTGCCATCAACTCTCGGGTCATGGACAGTGACCAGCCGTACCCCGGGCTAATACCCGACATGATGGAACAATGACACATCCATCAGTTCCTCTCAGTAGGCATTAAAGAAAATATTAAATATGTCTCTTGTGACATTAGAAACATTTGAAATTAGAATAAAACTCCTTCAGCATGCCCCTGAACAACGATGAATTATATTGGTTTGATTGGCGCAGCATCTGCGAGTCCATATGTATTTTGAACCACAGACTCCACTGTTCCAGAACCCATGTAAAGAACAGTGTGAGCATGTGACAGTAGTTGACTGTTGGGGTGCTATTGCTTATGAGAGCATAGCTGAATAATTGACCATTCATGACATACGGTATCTCATTGTGTTTGATGTCCCTTCTACCTAATGGGTAGATATTACCCCCAACTGGAGGGTGGAGTGGCATGCAGACACAGAATCATGTCCTAATATAAAGTCCCATATTAACCAAAGTGTTGATGCTTGGACACATAGTAGGGCAATCTGTAAATGCACTCAGCCAAAGGCCGGGGGGGGGGGGTTTGGAGGTGTGCAGGTGTGCAGGGGTGCTCCGGATACAGGTCAACATCAACAGCTTTCAGTGCTGAGGGTAATGTTTGACATTCCTCTGTTACTTAACCTAAACACTGAGGTCTGGGGTCTGGCTTGTACAGCATAATGTTGGAGCTGTGTAAATACCACTGGGCCTGGCTAGAGTATCGCTTTCTGTGGCGGCTGCCCTCCTCTCCCCTGTCTTCCTCAGAGGAGTAATGGTTTCCTTATTGTACATGACTGCATTAAATTACCCAGAATTCCTTAAGCTGCCTCAGCCAGTTCAAGGGCTTAGCTCCGGGTTCTAAATGTCCCCATTGTTATACTGTACTGTGGCTACATGGTGCTGGGTCTTTTTACTTATCCATGTCCTACAGTGGGAGTTTGTTTTGGCTGTCATTCCTCCTAATTGCGTCAACTTTATTTCAGTGCTTTTGCTTGATATACCTAGTCATTTGCATGAGTAATTAGGACCCAATAAATATTGTGATTCTGATGATTCTTAATGTATTGCAATGTGATACTGGGATTTTATTGAGATTTTATGTTATATATTGCTCACCATATGCTTGCTGCTGAGGGAGAGAGCGATGAGAAAACCAAAGAAATGAAAGTGATAAGAATAAATTGCCTCCCTACTTAAAAATAAAGTTGAGAACATCTAAGAAGGAAAGATTCTGCAGTGTTTGACAGGTACTTACATCCTGCCATATCCTGAATACTGATTGGCTGAAGCTTTAGTATATGAGATGTATATCATGGGTAGGACAAGCCATAACTTTTTATTACAGTTTTAGTTGAGGCATACTAAAATGTAGCTACTGAATGTTGTAGCCAGCTAAGTTTTTGTCTATTCTGACCCAAAAAGCATGTCTGGATGCGTACTTCGAAAATCCACAAGAAATAGTCTCAATATAACCTTAAACTGTTTTATTGCGGCCTGCAATTAAAATCAATGTCAATGCCCTCACTGTATTCGAACTCAGGCCATACCACTACATGTTTCACCAGTTGCTAAACACCACTGAGCATTGTGTTTTTCTGACTTTTTTTTTTTATCCAGGTTATAAACATTTCTCTTTTCATGTGCCTATGACTGTGCTCTTAAACTGAACCACACTGTGATGCTTATAGCTTCCTATGTGTTTATCACTTAAACTTAACTGTCCTATGTTTCTATTTGTTTTATTATTTCTATTTGTTATCCTATGCTTTATTATTATGCTATATTTTATAGATCTCTTTTTTATTTATTTTGTTATTAAATGTGTATTCTGCCCTCTTTTACCAATCATAATTTTATTTTCACTGTAGAACACATTGAATTGCTTCTATGTATGAATTGTGCTATATATGTGCTATATATATAAACTTGCTTGCTTTCTTCTGTTTACCTCCACCAAAAATAGCATCTATGAACTATGGCTTTTGCCACTGGCTGTTTTAACAGCTTATTAGCCAGAAATAGGCTTACTAGTGTCTACTAACTTACTAGGAAGTCATTGAAGAATTGAGCAATTGCTAGCGAGACTGAAGGTGAAAATTTCCGTGCCAAAGCTATTTCATTTCATGGCACAAAAACATTAGATTTTCTTTCATTCATGAGTGACATTGAAACAATAACTACAGGTGATGATAACTGACTTTCTCATCAAGTAAAAAGATGAGAGAATTGCAAAAAACACAACTCTTATACTGCCCAAGGAGTTTTTTCCCCCCAAAAAGCATGCATAGATGCGTACCTCGAAAATCCTCCAGAAACAGTCATAATATAACCGTAAACAGTTTAGGCTTACTATAACATAGAAACTGAATGTTGGAAGTAGCCAGCAAAATGTTTGTCTATCCTGTCCCAAAAACCTTGCACAGATGCATACTTCAGAACTCCCCCAAAAATAGTTGCAATATGGTACAACTGTTAACCGATTTTGTTTAGGCTTACTATGACGTAGCTACTGAAGGTTGTAGCCAGCTAGGTTTTTGTCTATCCTGACCCAGAAAGCATGCCGGGATGTGTACTTCTTCACAATATAACCGTAAACTGTTTTATTTTAGGCTTACTATGTAGATTGTGAAGGTTGTATGTAACATTTTTTAGGAAGTTTAGTGTTCATAAAGCTCTTTGAAATATTTAAAACATCCACACTCAGCGTCATGCCCTGTCAAAATATAATTATTTTGCTTTTGGGCCGTAGGTATAGGTAGTTTGCTGGCTTAGTTTAGTTTGTTATAGTATTTTACTTAATATTAGTTATTTTAATGGACTGAAGTTTAATTTCAATAGAAAAACAAGTGAATATAGTCGAGATGTTTGCAAAGTTTGAACTTTGAACTTGTATTTCACAGTTTTCAGGCTAGTACGGCTGTGGTGTGTGTTCGATGGGGCAGACCAATACATACGGTATAACATGGATTCTATGGTACTGAGTAATGACAAGAGCGACTTCTATTTAGTCAAATGTAAATGAAGAAGATGAAGTAAGGGAAACGCAATCAAGAAGATGAAGTTCTTGCAATCATCAGGCATTAGCGTGACCTAAGCATCAAAGTTTAATCATCTCATTTAGAAAGGAACAATCACTAAGCAGGTTCCCATCCAAATGGTGACTGTTTTCCAGCAAATATAGTTGTTTCCACCAACTGTGTTTCGCAAACCGTTCAAAGGGTAGAGACAGTTGTGGGATTAAAACAAAGATAATTATTAAAACCAGATGACCCCTAGTTTGGGAAAGGTTTGTTTCTTTATAGCATTTTTGTTGGTTGATTTATTTTTCTGTGTATTGCAGTGAGTGTGAAGGAGCATAGTGTGCATGTGCTAAAAGGACATGCCAACTGCCTGCCCTTGTCTGTCAGTCTTGATCTGTGGCATTCTTACTTCGCTCAGTTGAACGGTATTTTCATTATATTATATTTTCTCATATTTTCTTCCCCCACTTCCATTGTACCGCAGGTATATTTGCATACCTCTATTCTCTGAGTAAAAGTAATGACAGCAAATGTCTTTTTCCTTTCTCTTCCCCCACTAGCGTGAGTGTCTCATTTAGTGGCACCTGCAGAAGCGACAGGCGCAGGGATGAGAAGTGAAAGAGAGCAGTTGATTAAATCATCATCAAGTCGCGCTGCTAGAAAGTCAATTCTGCTCGCCGTCTACAATGATATCCTTTTATCTTAAAGTAATGAGCTATGGCACTTTTGCATCGGGTAATACGATGAGTTCTATTAGCATGTTCCATTTGCTTCACAAGCAAGGGCAAGTCATTCCAGCCTGCTTCTATCTCAGCAATCAAAGCAATTGGCTGCACAGGCAGGCAGGGGAAAAAGGGAATAGAAGGGGGTAAGAAAAAAAAAGGAATGAAAGAAAGAGAGCAAGGCTGGGGGTGTTTTTTATGGATCACAACACAGTGGAAAAAATAAATGTCCCCATTATTTTAACTCCTCGCCTGCCTTCCTGCCAGCCTACTTGGCTTGGAGTGCTCTGCACAGAGACGGCATACACTAATGAGTCCTGGGTCACATTACTCCTGTCACAGTGTGAAGGCTTAAACACATGGAAGCAGTTCAGACAGTAATACAGCTCATCATATCCTGTCTGCTCTTGCATTAACTCTGTGTGGGTGTCTGTTGCTCTATACCATGCCGTGAGGGATGCACTGACAGGCCTGTTTATTCCCTGACTAGAATAAATACTGGGGGAACAGCACCATACAGGCACAGTTAGCGTGTATCATCTGTGTGACATGGTTGGTTGGATGTTATGGGGTACAGGAACCTACACGCAAGGTTAGCGTGTATCATCTGTGTGACATGGGTGGTTGTATGTTGTGCGGTACAGGTACCTACAGGAACCTACAGGCAAGGTTATCATGTATCATCTGTGTGACATGGGTGGTTGTATGTTGTTGTGGGGTACAGGAACCTACAGGCACAGTTAGCGTGTATCATCTGTGTGACATGGGTGGTTGTATGTTGTTGTGGGGTACAGGAACCTACAGGCACAGTTAGCGTGTATCATCTGTGTGACATGGGTGGTTGTATGTTGTTGTGGGGTACAGGAACCTACAGGCACGGTTAGCGTGTATCATCTGTGTGACATGGGTGGTTGTATGTTGTGGGGTACAGGAACCTACAGGCACGGTTAGCGTGTATCATCTGTGTGACATGGGTGGTTTATGTTATAGGGTACAGGAACCTTATTTCAGCTACCAGCTGCCAGCCTAAACATCTGCGTTCCACAGTCGGCTTGATACTGTGCGGAGTGTTGGACGGAGAGAAAGAGGGAGAGAGGGGAGTGAGAGAGAGAAAGGGAGGGAGGGAGAACAGGAGAGAGTGTTTGCTTAGTGCGTTTATTGCCTCTGCATAATTTATGAGGTGCTGGAGCTGACCATCATGGCATTGTGCCGTGGGCCGGCCCCTGGGGCCGTGTGGGACAGGCCTGCAAATTGGATGCCGTGCTCCTGCTGAGCTCGCAGCACACGGCAGGCCCCTCTCTCTCTTCACTGGTCCAGTCAGCCAGGGGAGTACCGAGCCAGAGGCCCAGCCTGCCTTCTACCTTTGAGCTCTGCAGGGAGCAGGGCTCCGGCTCAGCAGAAAGGATCAAATAGAAAGCACCAGGCTTAGGGAAGGCAAGGGCCGGCCCCCACCGAGGCCTGGCTCCCAGCGCTGTCAGTCAATCACCCCACCCTGGGCTGGCACAGGGCTAAACCCTCTGTGCTTTAATCGACACTAACCCCTACTCCACGCACACACACACACACACACCCAGTGCCTTCTTCATTTGCAACTCCAGTGCCTTCCCACTCCTCGGCCATATGCACAACTCTGAGGGCCGCCGGCCACCCAGCGTCCTACTAATTAGTTGATAAAGAATTAAGTGGACCTTGAAATTGAAATTGTAGAAGAAAAACTGAAATCCAAGCCTTTTTTCTCTGTAAAGGCCCCTTCCTGTTTCCATCTTTCCATCCTGCCTCTCAACCATTTATATAAAAATGAAGAAAAACATTTGATTTGCAGACCTTAAAATTATGCTGGTACTCTTGGTGTGTTTGAAATTCCATCCATAATAATTATCTGTTTTGAATATTAATTAGAATGACCATGTCATTGCAAATATTTTTAGCAACTGTTTATTTTTGTGTCAACAGTATAAAGGCCAGGTCAAATAACATTGGCCCACTGAATTTGATTGAAACAGTTCATCCAAGTGCAGAAAAGGCAGGTTATTTAATGAGTAAATACAGGGAGTGTTTCTAACTGTGTTTGTCTGTTCTCTTACAGTGTGATAGCGAGAGTGACCAGGAAGACAAGGTAAGACTTCATTTTAGCATAAATCTTTCTCTGGCAAGACATACCTCCCTTCTAGCAATGCAGATCATTTTACTTATCTTTTATCAATATGGTTTCAATGAGGATCAAATATTAGACTTTCTTTAAGAGTGTGAATTTCTATTTAATTAGAATGAAACATCTAGTTAATAACTGTGAGAAAGGCCTAATTAGCTTCACATTAATTATAAATGACTAAATGATGTGCGAAATCTAAATTGAACTGTTATGGCTTTAGATTACAGTTAAGTGGAGCTGTTATTGCTTCCATTAGAGTTTATACACTATTTTCTCCTATGGTTTCTCACAGAAGGATTGTGTACAAGACAAAATTGTAAAATAAATGTTTAACTTTTGGTTCATATACTTAAATATCAGTAAATCTGTAAGTGCACAATGTAAATGTTGGTGTAAAATTAATACAATTACATTGTTTATGAAAAATATATAAGCATACAATTACTAGTGAAAATGACATGTTATTTTTTATTTTTACATGTTTATAATTAATTTATGCTTTCTCATGTTTGGTTTCTACAGATGCGACCCAGTCATTTGCTCAATGAGTTTTAATTGAACTGATGGCTGGGTCGAAACTGTAACAACCAAAACATGAGAAAGCATAAATTAACGAATAAATGTAAATGCAAATGAATATATGTAATTCATTTCTGTTAGAGTATGCTGCTCATGTTGTCATTCATCGGCAACTGTCTTATAAGCATCTGAATGGGTCCATAAATGTTGTTTTTTATTGCTTTTTAGATGTTGTGATTCTGGCGCTTTTTACATCGTGATTTGTTGTCAGATTTTTTCTGCCCCTAAAACATCAACTGTTACAATTGTAACACACTGCGTTTTTGAACTTCAACTCACTTCAATCAGCAAAAAGCATTCAACAGCACTGTTTAAGTGAGGGTATTTGAAAAGTAAAGTGACCGATGTATCTCATGTCCAAATTAAGTGCTTATGTTTAGTATACAGTTGAATATCCATGGAATGAAATGACTGCCTGAAGTTGCCGACCCATTGGCCCACCACTTTTCTTTGGTGATCCTCTGCCAGGCCTGTACTACAAGCTTCTTAAGTGGTTAAATCTGAAGATTGACATGGACAGTCAATAGTTCTCCACTTCCCTACGACTCCCTACATGCTATTGAAGTATGTTTGTGAGTCATTGTCTCCCAAGCGTGCTTATGACGATGTGCTGTCCAATGAGATTGGAGGCATTTTCCTTCAGCAGGCACTTAAGGATTCACTTTTCTGCCATCAGCAGTTATATATAGCTGTTGTATCGGAGCTTCAATGAATACTGGACACATTTTAACTTCATTATGGTGAGTATTCTTAGGTAATTCACTGCAGTTGTTTTCCTCGGCCTGCAAGACCATTTGCGATTGCAGACTTCAAATGCAAACTCAAAGTCTTGAATCAAGACTAAACATTGATATCTTTCTTATTTCTGCACACAGAACACAACTCATGTCCCATTTCTTTTGGTGCTCTAAAATAAGAGGGCTGAGTATAAACCGTGTGGCCCTTTAAGACTGGTTTAACCAGTGTGTACACCAATAAATGCAGAGAAATGCAGCCATAACCTCATAGTAATTGTTATGAAAAAATACATCAATGTCCCAATAATTAGATCACTGTATGTCCACATCCTTCCACTAAAAGACCATTTTATGTATTTAATTTCATGACAGTCCAAAACATCCATCCCATTTGTATTGTAGTTTTGAAATAAATTCACCTGTCTCCTGTCTTAAACAGACATTGCAAGTTCGTGCAACGCCAAGTGGCTCTAATTGGTCTTTATGTTGCAGAGTTGTCAACGGTCTGAAAATATTTCTGTTATTCAGAGATCCTTCTGAGAAGCCATATTTTCCAGAAACAGTAAACGGGCGACTGTCATTCAAGCACCAGCGTGGTGATTTAGAATACCATTTGCTGTTTGTTGTTTTGTTTAGTTGCTTTCCTAAATTGAGTCATTACTCAGTGCCATCGATTCAAATTAGCCCTGCTGCGTTGACAGATCCTTTTGTTTCGGCAAGGCTTCGTAGCCTGTAATCCCCTTAGTGATTTCATGAATTCATCCCGGATCACGTTACAGTGATGACGAACAGAGCCAAGCGCTGTACCGTACCTTTCTGTCATTGATTAATTGTGTGTTAAAATAACAGAGGAGTGAATTAGTGAACAGAGCGACTGTGGTCACTGACTCCCAGCGATCCCCTCTGGCTCATGGAGTAATTGAAGCTTGTGCTCCTCGGCATCAGCCCCCGTCACTATCTGTCCCTGGCAGGCATCAGCCTCTCTCACTCTCCTATCTTCCGTTCTCTCTTTCTGTCCGTCTTTCTCGCCTCTGTCTCTGTAGGCCTCTCTTTCTCTCACTCTCAATTTTTTCTCACTCTCAAATTCCAGCAGGATCATATTGAATTCTGTGGATGTGTTCTACTTTAGACCATGGCTGTGGAGACGAGGGGGGAGGAGGGGGTCAAATGTATTCAGATGAGGACAAACGTGGCTTATTTAGTTTCCTACAGAATCAGGAAATGGAAAAAGTGTTCCCAGGAGAAATCACGTTCTGCCTGGTGCAGAGAGGGCTCTGCCGTGTCGACAGGAGCCGCGAGGACTCCGATAAGAGCCAGCTTTTCATATTCTTGCTGTGTGTGTGTTTATGTGTGTGTGTGTATGTGTGTGTTATTTTATAATACATCCTGTCTCCAGAGGAGAATCAACACTGGCAGAGCTGTGACATGGATGTTCTTTAGGAATTGACCTGTTGGATGGAAGTCCTCTAACATGGTATGATTATAGTGTATCCGCTGACAGCCCACACAACACTCAACACACCCACACAACACTCACACACACACACAACACTCAACACACCCACACAACACTCACACACACACAACACTCAACACACCCACACAACACTCACACACACACACAATACTCAACACACCCACACAACACTCACACACCCACACAATACTCAGCACACCCACACAACACTCACACACCCACACAACACTCAGCACACCCACACAACACTCACACACCCACACAATACTCACACACCCACACTACATTTTTACTCACAATTCCTAAACTTTCATCCTTGAAAGAAATCCCTGTTTTAGGTCAGTTTGGATTACCACTTTACTTTAAGAATGTGAAATGTCAGAATTATAGTAGAGGGAATGATTCAGCTTTTATTTCTTTCATCACATTCCCAGTGGGTGATATGTTTACGTACACTCAATTAGTATTTGGTAACATTGCCTTTGACTTGTTTAACTTGGATCAAACGTTTCATGTAGCCTTCCACCAGCTTCCCACATTAAGTTGGGGAAATTTTGGCTCATTCCTCCTGACAGAACTGGTGTAACTGAGTCAGGTTTGTAGGCCTCCTTGCTGTCAAATGCTTTTCAGTCCTGCCCACATATTTTCTATAGGATTGAGGTCAGGGATTTGTGATGGCCACTCTAATACCTTGACTTTGTGGTCCTTAATCCATTTTGCCACAACTTTGGAAGTATGCTTGGGGTCATTATCCATTTGGTAAACCCCCTTCCTGATTAATGTCTTGAGATGTTGCTTCAATATTTCCACAAGTTTCCTTCCCCATGATGTAATCTATTTTTGTGTAATCTATCTCCTGCAGCAAAACAACCCGACAACATGATGCTGCCACCCCTGTGCTTCACGGTTGGGATGCTATTCTTCGGTTTGCAAGCCTCCCCTTTTTCCTCCAAATATAACAATGGTCATTATGGCTAAACAGTATTTTCTTTGTTTCATCAGACCAGAGGACATTTCTCCAAAAAGTACAATCTTTGTCCCCATGTGTCTGGATTTTTTATGGCGGTTTTGGAGCAGTGGCATCATCCTTGCTGATCGGCCTGAATTATGAATTCTAAGTGAAATAATCTGTCGGAATTGTTGGAAAAGTGACTTGTGTCATGAACAAAGTAGACATCCTAAATGACTTTCCAAAACTATGGTTAGTTAACATGAAATCTGTGGAGCGGTTGAAAACTTTGTTAGTGATGGAGAAGGGATCTATGGCTGTGCATTGCCCCATAGGCTTACGTTTCTCTTCCAACATGTTGTTTGTGTCAAAAACTGTGCAGAAGTCTATTTCTCATGTTATCTTAAGCACTTTGTAAAGGCAAGTACTGACTTAGCTCATGGCATAAACGAAAAATAGACAAAAAGCTATTTCCTCTGAAATAGATACATAAATATCTATAGCCTAGGTAGTCTGATAGAAGAACCGCATATAGTACATTACAAATTATGTTTTGGGGCTTGAGGGAAAGAGTTAGCTATGCCTTTAGATACTGTCTGGATATAGATTTAGAGAGTAAGACGTAGCATTGTTTTCAGATTAAAGGCTTCACATTGACTGACAGGGAGGCATGTGTTGGCAGATGAAATGTAGACATGCTATTGCCTAGTTCGGCCAGAAGTAACAGATTATTACATATGAAATTGCCATTTTACTTGACATTCAACCCACCGAAACCCAGCCACTCTTCATCCAAAAGATATTGCCTGACCCTAATCCTGCTTGCCTTGTGTATAAGTCATCCCGTGCATCATTATTGGCCGTAGTCTTGTCTCCGCAGTGATGGTAAACTTATCTGGTCCGGCTAAGGAAGAAGGTCTTCATTCTGTGGCATTGTAGTCATCTCTGTTTGTTCCTGTTGACACATCTTGTCACATCTTGACTCACATCCCAGTGTGTTATTTAACTTGTCAGACAGGGAGGGGGGCAACTGGGCTCAGGGCCTGCACTCGGGTTCTGTTCAGGGTTTCCTGGTGGCTGATGAATTGGAGTTGGAATACAGTAGATGAGCTAGTGAAAAAAATAAGCTCATCTCAGTGAGCCTATGCCAAGCTTTTACTGGCCTGGGCGTTCCAGTCCCGGCCCTGGCCGCTGTGTCCATGGACGTGAGTCCGGGTTCCATTCTTGAAAACCTCAGCGACTGTTATTCGGCCCTCACTCCCTCCCCAGGCCAGGCAGCCAGGGTTCCAGGTGGTTCACGTGGTCATTTTTATTAGAGCTAACAGGTAAGACTGGGCTGTTCATTTGAAGCAGCTTGAGTCCCATTATCGTGGCAGGATTACTGGCAGGAAAAGAAGAGCGGTGAAGAGAGAGAGAGGGGAAGTTTCCATCGGAGAGAAGTGGCGGAGAGAGAGAGAGAGAGAAAGAGAGAGAGAGAGGGAAAAAGGAGAGGTTTCCATAGCCTAGAGGTGCCTTTGATGTCCGTCTGGCCGCCAAGATCCAATAACATTCCCTGTTTCATAGTGCAGTTAACACCAACATGTTTTCCCCATCTGAGAGCATTTAAAGGCTGATGAGGCTGAAGTGAATGTGAAATGGGCTCAGTCTTTAACTCTAATGTGCACATGTTTGTGTGCACAGACCATCTTTCAGTGATTTAAGAAAAATCCCCCATGCAGCTCCCTGAGCATGTGGACACAGCACATAGTTGCACACAGTTCAGTTCCCAAAAATACTCAGAAGATGTGCTTCTCATGAAGTATCTTTTGACGCGATAGAAGACAGACTGCTCTGTGTGCGTTGCTTCTCTTGTAGGTCTCTGTGACATAGTCAAGGGCACCTACTCTATCCAGAACAGTCTAGCTAAATGCCTGAGTGATTTTGCTTACAAGTGGCACCTTAAACTGCCTGTCAAATTGTTTGCCAAAATTGCTGCTGGTGTTAAAGCCTTTTTTTACACCAACGTCATCCCCAGACATAAGTGGCTAAAGACTATAGGCCTTTTATGAAGACGGCAAGTCATCACTCATCCACCCTCAAATGTAAACTAGCTAATCCACAAGACCTTTATCATTAAAGTAGTTTTATTCCACCTTCCCCAGAGCCTCCTTACATAGATCACACCTTCACTAAGTGTGTATTTATTCACCATCAGTCTATCAGCGTTTGGCGACTAAGCAATAAAATGCCATTTTGAAAGCTGTGTGTGTCTTATTAATGGCCTGGCATGGAAAAGTGGTGTAATTTGCCATAGTTGGCCCTTATTGGAGGCAAGGGGAGCTGTAAGTGGGTGCTTTAGTGGAGCGGCTATGAAGAGGACCTGTTTGTCCTTGACATGAAATAAAGATCTGAGCTGGTAATATATTTGCTTTTTCTTTTTTTATTATTGTTTTACAGTGTTTGCCCTCAGGCAATTACAGCAGAAGAGTTGAGTTTGTCAATGAGCGGAAGGCTCTGTACATAAAAACGCTTTATCTCCCCCCCCACTGCTGGGGAACTGGATGAGTAATAAAAAGCAAAGGGCGACTTGTCAGCGTTAAAAGATAGTGTTTTTCCCCTCCAATGGAAGAGTATAGTGTTTACAGGCTTGAGTGGGTTCTTGCTAGGCTGAGGCTGAGGCTGATTGCACTAGAGTAGCCTGTCAGCCTGTGATTTGTCATGTTCTTTATAATCCTTGTCACTCCGCAGAGCGTTGTCATAGGTAACGTGTCTCTCGCCCTCTCTCCCCTTCTCCCATCTTTGTACCTAGTCTGTATAGGAAATTTGTATTTACTTTGGGGGAGTGTAATTTGTTCCTCATGGATAATATGACCCTTAGCGGAGCCGGATCATGGGTTAGTTGAAGTGATATTTTCCGGTAATGGTAGTCGTACATCATGGCTGTCAGGCCGGGTTAGGAGGCAAGCACATTACAGCTCCATTTTAGCACTGCAGGCATCTGGGATTATTTTCCATAACCAAGTATGACATGACCGCTCTGTAGAGTGCATTACATTTTTACTAGCTTTTTCTCCTAACACGGCAACTTCTGTGGCTTTTCCCCAGGACCGGGGAGGCGGATCGGGGGGGAGGGGGTCAGTGGGAGGGGAACGGGGGCTCAGGGCTGCCACTGTGATGGATACCCATGGAGTCCCAGCAGCCCCAGCCAAGGTTAGCCAGTGTCGCAGACCTACACGGGTCCCTCCATCCCACTAAGGACAAATCCCTACTCCCTCTGAGGCTGGCTAAAGCCGCCCGCTGCCTTGACTACACAAACACCCAGACAAAACAAAACACACACACAAAACACGGAAAACAATTGACAGAGTGAAAAAGAGGGAAAGAGATAGCTTTTTCCCCAAATAAAAACATATGAAAATAGTAACCGTGGATTTAAGGGAAAGAAAATATTCTGACTTGACATTTGTCCCGCCAATAATTTTTTGTTTAAGATGGTAAATCAGAAAAAATACCCCTGACCGAAAGATTATGACCCCTTTCCTCCTTCTGCTGTTTTATCCCTTTTCCATCAGCTCTTCACTATGATCTTTATACATTGGCTTAAAATTATTATTTTCAATTTGTGCTTAAACCAATTTAGAGATGCTCTACTGTTTCCCCCCTACATCCATCCCTCCCTTTCTGATTCCTTACCTCCCTTCCTCCCTCCTGGACAAGGTCACCAGTGTAAAGGCCACTTCTTGCCATTGACAAATGATTGCCCCCCTGTCTGGCAATCAGCCGGGTCCCGGAGGTGGGCGAGCAGGCGGAGCTCATTAGCGCCGCTCAGATGAGAAATTAATAAGACCCGAGTTCTGGCAGAGCACTACATTGATGGCAGGCCAGAGAGGCCAGGGGCAAGGAGAGGAGAGAGGGATGGATGGACCGACCCTGGTTGACAAATGGCCAGGTCAGCAAGCCTCTCGCTGTCTCTCTCTCCCTGTCAGACACACACACGGGCGTGCCTTCAGACAGGGCTGAGCGCTGGGCCACGGGAGAGAAGGTCAGCGTGCTCTGAGGAATGTTACATCTCTCCCACTGACGCGCTGATAATTAAACACAACCACCGTAATCAACTGACAAAATGTCGTTTTTCTACTAATTGCGTGAGGCTAAATGTCAGGGCAGTGATACAGTTGTTGCTTCATTCATTTCCTTGTTAGGGATGTGTTCCATTAATATAACAACAGGATGCAAGGGTGTTTTTGTGTGTACTTATCACAATGCATTGTAGATATCTTCAGACACACTGTGTTGGTAGCTGTGTTCTCTCTGGGTTAGAACTCAGCATCTAATCTAACAAGTCACCAAAACCCACTCGGAAACAGCATCACTAGTGACAAAATCTCCAAGCATTACTTTGTAAATATTTTTCATTGTTCATAATTGGCAGTCAGAATAAACAACAACAACATACATCTCAGAACAATCGGTTCGTCTCCCAAATGCAAACTTGCGTCACGTGCTGTATTTTACGTTCTTGACCTATGAATTAATACAGTGGCTCCGTGGTGCGTAACGTACATCGTAGTGGCTCCTGACCAGTTCTGGAATGTTCTATTTTGATTGTCACTCACCACATCATCATGACTGGTCAGTACACTTGGGTTTGACCAAAGTGAAGTTAACCCCAATGTTCTAGTTTTCGTTGTCAAACCACAAGGTCCACAGTTGTAATATACTTAAGCGATAAGGCACAGATTGGTGTGGTATTTAGCCAGTGTACCACGCCTAATAGCTTGTCATAGGTTATCGCCGCAAAACAAAATACCAGGTACTCAGAGGAATGTGTAGACCAGCTGACAGGTGTCTTCACATCCTTCACCTTTCTCTGACCCTGTCTGTGAAACCAACTGGCTTGTAACAGATCCCCATAGTTCCTATGTCTAAGAGCACAAATGGAATCTGTTTAAACAGGCATTGTCCCCTAGCCATGAAATACTTCAAAAGGTCATGTTCGAGACGTACCACGAAGGATTGTGGATGTCAATTTAAAGAAATTTGAGCAATATGCGTGAGCACTGCACAGGTTCTTGATTCAGTTCCGACACAAACATTTGCCAAACTCTACCTTGGGAGATGGTGTCTAGAGCTATCGATATCTGCAAGTTTATACGACATAACGTCGCATCTCATATCTTCTTCTTCTCATAAAGTAAATAAGCGCATATATTACCCTCAAAGCTCATGACTAGTCTCAGGGCTCTGGGCGTGAACACGTCTTCCAGCCTTGGGTCTTGAACCTCCTGAGCCCTGGTAGTAAAGTGTAGGCAACAGCACATCCACTACGCTCCCTGGTCCCTCAGAATTGTGGGCTTTTGTCCCTTCGTGTACTTCTTGTTGACCCATGACTGCAGAATTTCAACAGCGTCTTCAAATTTGTTCACGACACAACGATGGTAGACCTGATTACTAATGATGTCAAGACAGTCTGTAGGGAAAAGTTCAAAGACCATGCAGTGCAGTGCAGTGCCAGGACAACAGTCTCTTATTGAACAACAGCAAGACAAAGGAGCTGATCTTGAACTACAGGAAAGTGAGGGACGAGAATGACACCGATGAAATCTTCAGGACTGAAGTGGAAACGAACGTGGTCAACGGACTCTCAGAAAATTCTTACGAAAGCACATCGGATTTATTATGGTCCTTCAGTTCCTCGAAAATGTATACAGCTGCGTCATAACTAAATCACCACTTGGTATGGTGCTTCGGAAAGTGTTGTGACCAGTCAAGTTCATCATATTTGAAATGTCAACTGAAATCACATCATAATATGCGTCATAATCAACTTATTGTCATTTTTTAATCACTATCACATAAGGTTTGTGTTTCGTTTAGGCTTACAGTGCCTTAGCGTTTCACCAACTGTGTTAATATCTCTAGGACATGTGGACTTTTATCAATCACATCCTCCTATATTTGACCAACTACTTATTGTAGAGCAAATTCATGCAAATATGTTGTCATATGTCACCTTGTCACCCTGACAAGATTTACCCTAGGTATCCTAAATGTACTGCACTAAGTATAAGTCACTCCGGCAAAATTGCTGAAATCGCTGTGCCTTTGATAGCTGTGAACCTCCGGTTCGGGTGTCAAAACATTGGCTATGTAAGAGGTTGTCTCCAGCCTGACGATGTTATATTATGAAAGGCCTGGGTTTTACTAGCCTGTGTTCTCTAGAGCCCTCAACCTCACCATTCATTTTTGCCCAACAATAAAAGGTAATAATGCACACGTTTGAATAGGGACAAGGTTTCCAAGTCCTTGAAATTGAATGAAGGGAGAACTCTCGGCAGTGAATAATGTTTCAGTGGCAACGTTTCAATTCCCAGTGCAGAGGGAGAACCGGCAATGGAAAATAATTCAATCAGCAACAAAAAACATAAATACACCATTTGAGTGAGATATTTTCTTCTGTGGAAAGAAAAGCCATTTCAATCTTTCCTGTACTGGAAAAGAAAAACGTCCCTGGTAAATTGTGTATGTATATATCACTTTTTTATGAGATTCGTTTCATGCAGGAAGGCTTTACTATGAAAAAATGGCCAGATTTCTTTGAGTGTGTGTATGTGTTTTCACGTATGTCGATTTCTTTGTGTCTGTGTGTGTGTGTGTGTTTTCACGTATGTCGATTTCTTTGTGTCTGTGTGTGTGTGTATGTGTGTTTTCACGTATGTCGATTTCTTTGTGTGTGGGTGTGTGTATGTGTGTATGCACGTATGACGATTGTTTCCACAGCTCATATCCTCTTATTCTGTACATACTACCAATCTGGTCATATGATCTGGATACATATACTACTAATACTAGTAGTAACACATTTTATTCCCATCAAGTTTAACACATTTTTCCGTTTGTTGGTGATGTAGTTCGGTGGTGATCGCTCAGGTATAGAACGAAAATGAATTTAGCACACTTCAAAAATAGGGCTTCCAGGGGCACGTTCTTTCACCCAGCGTGATTGTATAAC
This sequence comes from Esox niger, assembly GCA_016801105.1. Lineage (NCBI taxonomy): Eukaryota > Metazoa > Chordata > Actinopteri > Esociformes > Esocidae > Esox > Esox niger. The sequence continues at coordinate 3,851 of JACXGJ010010104.1, read as the reverse complement.
ATTTTCAGTGGGTTCCCCTTTAGATTCACGCCTCCCTCTGGGAACAGGGGTTACAGATATATACTAAAGTTCATGGAAGTCATTTGTTTAGTCAAGAAATATGCTCACCAGAGAAATCCATTGTTATCAATAAGCATAGCTTCTGTGTTCCCATCTACAGTATTTTCACTCTGGTCGTCTAACAATAGGTAACTGCACAATAGCTGCTCTAACTGCGATGTGAGAAGGCTATTCATATGCTAGTAAAAATGAATAATCTTATTCATCTTCACCTCAGACCAAACAAACCAAACTAAGAGGGTAAATGCACTATAGTTTTTAAAAAACACCAATGAACTCATTGTTGTTGCTCAGCCATTAGAGAACCACCGCTTTTAGTATACTTCTAAAATGGTATTGATCAGACATACAGTAACAATGATGGTAGAATAAAAGCATCTTAGACAATCTTCATCCCAAATGACACTGTTATACCTAATTTCCCATTAGGTTTACTGCAGACCAGGGCCCTTGGCGCCTTATGGTCTCTGGTTAGAAGGAGTAATCTTTACTGAATAGGGTGCCATTAGGTAGATTTAGAGGTTCTAGAACGTTCCAACATACCCAGTAAGTCTGTTCTATTTGTGGTCCGACTAGGCTGTTGTCGGTGATCCCCTTAAGTGTCGGTCTTCATCTATATTTATGACAGATTTTTGTCTGTTACCAGACTTTAATAATGCATGTAGTCAAACCTTGGGTTCAACCCAGAGTCTCTGGAAACACGCTTTTTACGGGGGGAACACTCTTGTTGTGATGCAGGATTCTTTCCATTTTTACTGTCCTCTCTTTCCCTTGCTTTATCTCTTTTCTTCTCTGTCTCTCTCTGTGTAGCACCTGTGCTCGTTTGCTTGCTCTCTCCATCTGTCTATTTTTCTCTCTATTCCTCCCCCTCTTCTTCTGCCTGCCTGCTAAGATTGATTTCTCAGAGATTTCAAGGTTAAACATTCTCTATGTGCGCTGTGAATGTCAGTCAGGGCCTCTCTCACCTACGCAGAAGTCCCCAAGGCGACCGGCCAGTCACGCGCACACAAACCTCTGCCCCCTCATTGCCCTTTTGTCAAGCCAATGATTCCTGCAGGCTCTCACTTTAGAATTGACTGCCTATTTTTTTATCTCTATTCCTCTAAAGATCAACCTCACCTCACCTACAAAAAATGGCTCTATGCTTGATTTACAGTATTTACTGCTTTTCGCTTGCAGTATCTGTTGGCAGAATATGGCAATTTCTTGTCGCACATAGGCATTAGTAAATAGATATTTGAAAAATAATGGGAAACAATATGTATTCTTATAATGTGTTTCTGTGTGTAGCTATTGTATTTACTTCCTGACCATAAATCTATATTGAATAGATTCTGCTTATGAATGTATTACATACGGTGCGGTGAATTTATTACTAATGACTGCTACAGGATGCTGTATCTCCCTGTCCTTAATACCCCAGGGATCTTCCAGGTCACCTTAGAAGAGTACCCAAATGTACTGCTCTGACGTCACACCTGTCACAACAATAGCTGCCCCAGCATGCATGGTGATTGACAAAAATGATTCTAATGACCCCAGGGGCCTCCCTGGAACCCACAGACCCAGCAGCTCTATTTGTTCTCCTCTGGCCTGTTCCTTCCTCCCCGTTGTTAGAACCACATAATTACGTGTCTTTGCTGCCTTGTCGTGGCGACGCAAGTTGGTTGGGTCAGAGAAGCATGTCCAACCCCTGTCCTGATTGGTCCTAGGGGATTTATTGACAAAACAGGGAGAGCGTTGTATGTTGGGCTCTAATTATGTGGACAAGACATAGACGGCCCTAGGGAAATTAAATAAAATTCCCCAGCTTGACGGGCTGGCTGTCCTCCCCCCATGGGAGCCATTTTGGATCTTATTAAGTCAAGCCATTGTCTGCCTTCATGAGGCCACTGCACTGCACTAGAGCCAGCCAAGCACCAGCTAACTGCTTTTAAGTGGGGAGTTTTGGCTTTGCGGCTGGGGCACACCGTCTTAGTACCTCAATTAACTGTGATTAAAAGATGCCGTTTGCTGATGCCATTTTGATTGGCATTGTAACCCCAAAAATTCTGCTTTGTTACTGTTTTTTTCATTTTGCTGGTTGAGCTGCAGTATTTGATCAGTTTCCTCCACAGATGGTCAGATCATTCCTTCTAGCTAGCTACCCGGCATGCCCTACATGTTGGACAGGAATTGATGTCCTCCTGCTTGTGTGCAAATGAAGTGATAAGGGGTCTAACCCAGATTACATAGAGTCTAAGTGGTTCTGAGAAAGCTTTATGGAGATGAATGCATTCATGAGGTCAGCTGACAGTTCCTTAAAAAGCAATATAATGAGGAATAAATCACATGGTTAGCATTTTGTGCTTCCATAATGATTTGAGTTTAAAGGGACAGGTGGACTCCTGGCAGGAAGTTGGACCACCTCACTGTAGAGCCATTGGAACCAACCCTGGTTTCTAGTTCTCTGATTCACATAACCAAATTTAAAACATCAGCCAACATTTTTATGATAACAGTCACTTAAGCAAGAAAAAGACGTTGCTCTTTTTAATTGAATGAATTCAATTTCTTTTATTGGCTATGCACTTGGGGCCTGTGAGTGTTCCCATTGATCAATCTCGCTGTCATTAAAAGGCAGGTTGGGATATGTTGTACAGCATATTAGGGAGCATTCCAGACGCATCCATTTTCTGTAGAACTCTGATCTGAAAGCTGCACCTGTAGTTGGTGAAGCTTCCGGTGAAGTTGAGGCAGTATCCACTGACTGAAGAAGAAGCCTACAGGATATGGTTGTTTCTCTTATGGACATGTACGACTACCAAGGGATGGGAAAAGACGTTGGTCTTCAATACAGAGTGGTGTCATACATTTCCTGACAGCTTAACGAAAATCCAACAAGACGTACAGTATTTTTTCGACACCCAGCCTGTGCTGTCGGTTTACCGCTAGACATCTTCCAATCATGCTCAGTTCATTCCCTCCTACTAAGGTCCCACAGACGCCGGTGTGACTTACAGTAGGCAGTGCCCACCCAGACAACTATGTGATGATTGGAATTAGATGAGTAAAATGACTTACAGTATATTGAGCAACAAGCGGCATCACATTGGTTTGGAACAGCCGGTTGACTTTATTTGACCTAACAGAACAACATGCAAAAACATATAGATCATCTAGCAGCAGGGAGTGGGAACTGTCGTACTCGAGCGACAAGGAGCGGGACTCAACCTTTCAGGGAAGCAGTCGCAAGACTCACGCGCAATACACACAATGCACACAACGGCGTGCGCAATACACACAATGCACACAACGGCGCGCGCAATACGCACAATGCACCCAACGGCACGTGCAATACGCACAATGCACACAACGGCGTGCGCAAAACACACACACACCATGCGCACATGACACACGCAACACACACACGGTTCTAAATAACAAAGCGGAAGATGTGCCCTTTGGTGGTGAGATAGCTCATTACCTATGAGCGACCTTCCATCTGCACTCACGGCTGCTCTGGGAGCCATTAGGATTATGATGGAAATCTCACAAGCCATTACTGGGAGGTGCACGGCAGAACACAGGGCTCACTGCAGACACACACGCTAATGGACTCATTTGTAATTGGGAGAAAGGGAAATGACTCCGCTAGCTAGCAGCAGCTTTGTTTGATGGGGTATGGCGGGAGCGCATTCAAGATTTGACAAATGAACGAACAGGGTTCTTGCCGTGTGTGTGTGTGTGTGTGTGTATGTGTGTGTGTGTGTGTGTGTGTGTGTGTGTGTGTGTGTGTGTGTGTGTGTGTG
>JACXGJ010010103.1:0-22666 GCA_016801105.1 Esox niger | reverse complement strand
TGTGTGTGTGTGTGTGTGTCTCTGTGTGTGTGTGTGTGTGCGTGTGCAGTGGCGTCAGGCGTCCTCCTCTGTGAGTCTGGGCCGTGTGATGTTGGCCCACGAGCAGGACTACAGAGGTCTGCTGGGCGGCTGCGTGTGCATCAGCCTCCTGCTCTTGGTGCTCCTCGTCCTGTTCATCTGGAGGAGGAGAAACAAACACATCGACGGTACGTTCAGCCGTCATGGAGCGGACACACAGCGTCGGGGTGGACTGTTTTGTACGTGCGCGCGCATGTGGCTGTGGAGGGTTGTGGGCTCGGGAGGAGGCGTGGGCTCGGGAGGAGGCGTGGGCTCGGGAGGAGGCGTGTGGTCAGGGGGAGTATGATGGTGGAGCGCTCTATCCTTCTCCTTCACTGACTGTGTCCTCTCCCTCCGTTGCTCTCGTTTCCCTCTCTCCTCGTTTCTCCATTTCCCCTGGCTCCTGCTCCTGCACTTCTCTGTCTCTGGTCTCCAGATCTGGCTGAGGGGAAGGTTTGGTATGACGGCCGGGCTCACATTCAGCACTTGGACATGTTGGCAAACGCCCGCAGCGTCAGTCCCACTAACGAAATGGTGTCCCACGAGTCGGTGGACTATAGAACCACCCTGCTGGAGGGTATGTTTCCTGACACGACACTAACCCCTGCCCCGTACCAAGAACGCACCTTGACCCCCCCGAACGGCAGCTGTATTTTACACCGATTCAGGTCCCCTGCACTGTCCCTTCAACACTGACAACATTTAAAGAACAAAGACGAAACCACAGAGTTACGACTGTACTCCTTCTGCCTGTGGCTGGGAGGTCTCTGCCCCCCCCCCTTCCTTTCTGAAACCACAACTCGTTCTTTGTCCAACTCTCTGTCAGACATTACTCTGTGATCTTGACCTGCGCCGACCCCTTAACGCCGACCCCTGTAGTACTTGACCTTTGACCTTTGGCTCTATTGTTTCAGACCAGGGCGTTGAGAGGCCCGAGTCATGTAGGGGTGCTCCGCCTGTCTACGGGGGCCTCGGGGAGCTCCTCTCCCCCAGACTGGGGCTGGGTTTCGGGGCGGAGGGCGAGCTAGGGTCCCCTCTCCTGTCAGCGCCGGTCCACATCGACCCGTCCCTGCTGCACCCTGACCTGCTGAAGGAGGTGCAACACGTGGTCATCGCCAGGGACCATCTGCTGCTGCATCTCAACCAGGTGATCGGCAGAGGTGAGAGGTCATGTGCAACGTACCACCACAGGCAGATACATCATTTACACACACCTAACACACAGCTAACACACACCTAACACACACACTCAAACATTCACTCTACCACACACACGCCTAACACAAACACACACTCAAACATTTACAAACACACACTCAAACATTTACAAACACACACTCAAACATTTACAAACACACTCAAACATTCACAAACACACACTCAAATATTCACTCTACCTCACACACGCCTAACACAAACACACACTCAAACATTCCCTCTACCTCACACACACCTAACACAAACACACACTCAAACATTTACAAACACACACTCAAACATTCACTCTACCACACACACTCCTAACACAAACACACACTCAAACATTCCCTCTACCTCACACACACCTAACACAAACACACACTCAAACCTTCCCTCTACCTCACACACACCTAACACAAACACACACTCAAACCTTCCCTCTACCACACACACGCCTAACACAAACATACACCCAACAGTGACACAGAGCAGCTTTCGAGGCCGGCAGATCTCCCCCATGGAAACATTAGAATCTGGCACCATCCTTAACGATTCACCTTGTTAGGACTTCCAGACCGATATGGACGTCCAGACGTCGGGAATCACCAGACATTATGTTGTGGTCACCAAGTGGGCTATTTTCTACATCACTTGGCTGTATCAGATTCAGTACTGAGCCTGGGAGAAAGCAGAGAGGCCTGTCACTGTTATTAACGTCCCCCCCGTGTTAGGGGGACAATGCAGCCATAAAGCACCCCCTCCCCCTCCACTCAACCCCCAGGGAAGCCCGGGGATTCCGGGGCAGGATTACGGGCTGGCGTGGGATGATTTGTACCCGGGTAGAGTTGCGAGCTCCATTGTTGGTCGGCGTGCTGTAACGTGAGCCCTCCGTGCATCTGCAGAGAGCGTGATGGGAGAACGCCTCAGAGAGTTCTTTACGCTCCCCAGATGAAATACCTCGACACCCCGCAAAGCTGCCCTGAGCGCCCCCCCTCTCCTCCCCAGACCGCATAGCCTTCAATAACGACCACTGTAACACAGATACAGGGACCTACTGTATACTTCACTTTACTGCTGGACCCAGGGTCTGTGACTAGAGGGTCCAAAGCACCCAAGTCTTGAAAGGGGGGTGTTTGAGACACCCAGTTATTCCCCCCCACCCCTGAGCTCGTTTTGTTTTTGTCTCTTTCATCACAGGGCACTTTGGTTGTGTGTTCCATGGGACCCTGTTGGAGGCTGATGGTCAGAAACAGCACTGTGCCATTAAGTCCCTCAACCGTGAGTACAGATCACCGTGTATGATTACCCAGCATGCACCTCCAGTCACTTCTGTCTAAACACGTACAGACTCATGCATGTAGAAAGGAAGACCAAACCGGTCCAGAAATACTAGAGTGCTTTGTAACAATCAATCTGGAGATAACCAAGCGGCCACCAACTACAAGGAGATGAAACTTACAGGATCTTGGGTTTTAAAACACATTGTTGTGAGATGTCTGAAACAGTATTGTTGGCTTTGGTTGAGTGCAGTGCTCAATCCACCACGGTAACTAGATTCTACAGTATTATGCAATACTGCACTTGGCGCCTACATTTAAACAGTGAAAATGTGAGACTTGTTATATGATTACACCTTACGATACAACAAGCCACTTAACACTAATGTAGAAATACTGTCTGTGCGCACACTTGAAATATAATTGCAAAACCTGCACAAAGAAACAGCACAATCAGGAGAGGGCCAAATGGCCAGATGTGGGACGTGAATGAGTTCCCTCAGTCGAATGCCTTCACCTTTAGTCACTGTCAGAACGGATACCTAATTTAATTCTTCTTTAAACCATCGTCGTGGGTGTTTTCAGATTCTACAGTGTGTAGTTGCGAGGCCACACATTCCATTTGAAACTCACCCCTGGCAAACCACAGTCACGTCCCGGGGTGTGTTCATTCAAATCTCATTTCTCAGATATGATATCATCGCACAAAGAATTGCCCCAATAACATTAGGAGCCTTATCTCATCCTGGATGCCCCTCAGCGGGTCGTGGCGATGTGGCCTGTGAAAGGGTGATTGAGATGAATGGGCTCCTGGTGGCGAGGATGACATTAGGGTCCCCCTGTCTCTAATCGTGTAACCTGTCACTTTGCCCTGAGAGATTGATGTCCGGGATAAGACTTCTGTTAGCTGTGTCTGCTTAGGCTGGTGGTAACCAATAGCAATGGGGGGCACTCGTCTGGTAACCCATAGCGATACAGGGTTACCCGTGACGTTTTTTGAGCCGTCTTGTTGGTACCACAGTGACCTACAGTTCCTTTGAAGACAAAGTGCCCCCCCCCTTGGGAACTTTGTCACTGCCATGACGCAGGGTTTGGTGAAGATTCTAGATGACGTCACCGTATTCTGGAACTTCATTCTACTTCTCTCATCAACAGCCATATAGTCCCCCTTTGTTAGGCATTACCCCGGGAAACGTCCTGGCGCTGTAGTTACAGTGAAAGGGCAATCAGCTGTTTTATCTTAGCTAAATGAGATTCTTTTTGAAACGAGATTAGAGCCAAGGGGGAGGGGAGGAGCAGTGACACCAGGAGCACTGATTCAATTGGTTAATGGGAGTGTTGTGTAGTGGTAGCCTATAGGTTCAGCTTTGGGTCACGGCCCCTACCATCAGACTGTCTGGAGACTGCCGCATCATAGGCTCTTAACAGTAACATATAACTGAGGTTTAGACGGTTCAACGGTAAAAAGATAAAGGTTTATGGCTTGATGGTCTCTTCTGGTTGGTGGTCCAGTTTAATAGCCTCTAACAGTCTATGGTCTTTGATAAAACAAAGTCTACGTGTTTTTGTACAGTGTAATTTATTGAGATGTGTTTCGCTCCAGGCATCACTGACCTGGAGGAGGTGTCTCAGTTCCTGAAGGAGGGGATCATCATGAAGGACTTTAGCCACGCCAACGTGCTGTCTCTCCTGGGGATATGTCTACCTCCTGAGGGGTCTCCTCTGGTTGTTCTGCCGTACATGAAACACGGAGATCTCAGGAACTTCATACGGGACGAGACGCATGTAAGCCACGCCTTGATCAGACAGGGGAAACATTTGGCCCTCGCAGCTGGAACTCAGAAATCACCCAGGCATCATGTGCAGCACGCAAGCCTTTTCCTCTCCACAGTCACAGTGTGTTACGCCTCGGCCAGAGTTTCTGGGTCGTGTCTCATCTCCGCGTCATCCTTGTTTCCTCAGAACCCGACCGTGAAGGACCTGATGGGCTTCGGACTGCAGGTGGCCCGGGGCATGGAATACCTGGCCAGCAAGAAGTTTGTCCACAGAGACCTCGCCGCCAGGAACTGCATGTAAGACCTTTAAACGTCCTTAACATCTCCGCTAGCGGCCATTACAGATCAATCTAGCGACACCGGTTGGATCCAAAATGGCCGTCAGTTTCCCTTGATCCTGTAGCATGCCCAGTATGGCTGTGGCTGAACTGTCCCTCCTCCCCAGGCTGGATGAGAGCTACACTGTGAAGGTGGCAGACTTCGGCCTGGCCAGGGATGTGTATGAGAAGGAGTACTACAGTGTGCACAATAAGAGTGGGGTCAAACTGCCGGTTAAGTGGATGGCCCTGGAGAGCCTGCAGACGCACAAGTTCACCCCCAAGTCTGACGTGGTAAGATCCGAGATGTACTCACACACACACACACACACACACACACACACACACACCAGAACACACACCAATACACATTCACTAGTACACACACACACACACACCAGAACACACACCAATACACATTCACTAGTACACACACACACACACACACACCAGAACACAACACCAATACACATTCACTAGTGCACACACACACACACACACACACCAGAACACACACCAATACACATTCACTAGTACACACACACACCAGAACACAACACCTCTCTCTTCATACATATAAATGTGTAAGCCATGAGGCACGGGAGGTTGTGATATATGACCAACATACCACAGCTAAAAGCTGTTCTTAGGCACGACGCATTGCAGAGTGCCTGGACACAATATATCACAAACCCCCGTGTTTCATTATTGCCTGTTGTAAATCTGTTACCAACACAATTAGACCAATAAAAAGTGAAATTATGTCATACCCATTGTATACGTTTTTATATAGCAAGGCTATCAGCCAATCACGATTTTATATATATATATATATATATATATATATATATATATATATATAAATACATAAATATAACCACCCGGTACATATATATATATATATATATATATATATATATATATACTCTCTCAGTGTTCTCATCTCGTTCTTAAACCTGTTACTGTCTATCACTAAATGATTTCATTCTGTAATCTTTTGCAATCTGTCTTTTTATCTCACACTGTCTTTCTTTATCTTCCACTTTCTCTATCTCGCACACGCACACGCACACACACACGGACACACACACGCACACACACGCACACACACACACACACCTAACTTGTGATAAATCAGCAGCTTGCCTGATTCTTTGGAGGTTCATCAGGACTGCTTTACCTCAAATCTACTCCCTATTAACAACCCTACTCTGGGCAGTTCAGCCTTCAGGTCATTTTCAGAGCTAGCCTGTCTCCCTCTCTCTGCCCCAGCATCTCCAGGAGCCACAGTGTCCACCTCTATAACTCACTCTGTTATCTCAGGTCAACTGCTTTTAACACTCCTATTGGCTGACTTCATCCTGGATGCCACAGGGAAATATGCGCATGAGAACCGACTGTTAAGAGGTCAAAATGGCACCCTGTGGCCGGTAAAGGAGTGTGCTTCATGTGACCAGGGCCCCCTTAATGTTCAGGTGGAACAGCGGTCTTTGCACAGTGAAGGGCGCTGTTTTATACGCAGTCACAGTGTTGAGATCGTTGATGTCATCTGTGTGTTTCAGTGGTCGTTTGGTGTGTTGTTATGGGAACTGATGACCCGAGGAGCTCCTCCCTACTCAGACGTCAATTCTTTCGACATCACCGTGTTCCTACTGCAGGGCAGGCGGCTGCTACAGCCGGAGTTCTGCCCGGATGCTCTGTGAGTACCGCAACCACCCATGTGCTTCACCTTGACCAGGGTACATGAAGGCACGGCTCAGGGGTTTTCTTGGCAAAGACTTTCAGATGAACAGAGGCCTATTGTTGTCCTTAGCTACTGCATGGTCCATCAGTTATAGACTGAAACCGAGGGAGAGACAGACATGCAGGCAGAGATGGAGGGCTGACAGACAGGCTGACAGACGGGAAGAGAGAGAAACAGTCATACGTATTTTTTTCATTACGTATTTAATACACTATCTGAAGTCTATCCTCTGTTTTCCACTGGATGTGGAAACCTCGTTTAGGGGTTTCTTTTGGGTGTGAACGCAACAAACGCCTCTCACGATTTAGGGACCCCAGGCGCAGAGTTAACAGAAAACAAAGGGTTTATTAACGAAACCGAGATGGGTAAAAAAAATGAAATGGCAGGAACAAGGCAGGTAGGAACACAGATAACAACATGCAAGAAACACAAAAAACTCAGCAAGGGCTGAAAAGATCTGGGCAGACTAAATAGGGAGATAGCAAGACAGCTAAAAACAATGACAAAACGATAGGCTATGTTCAAGAACTAAGAAAAAAAACTGAACCGGCTACATTCAAGACCAAAGACAAAAACCAAACAGAACAAAACCAGAACCTAACACACACTGAGAGACAGACAGACAGACAGAAAGATAGAGCTTCACAAACTGTTATAAACTATCAAATACTAAAACTGGAACATGTGGAAAAACCATAAGGCACAGAAATATTCCTTAAAACCTCTTCAGTCCATAAATCAACACAACATTTCCAATCACAGACTAACTAGGTGATATATACAGTCTCCCAATTCCTCGTCGTCAATTAGAGGGGGGTTTCAGGTGATGAGTATTTCATAGTGTGGCCTTTGCCAAACAGAACTGTCAGACTGTAACTCCTTTACGAACATCAACCTGATATGAGTAGAAGAGTTCAAGTCCTGTTGCAAAACTGTGAAAACAAAGTATGTCCAGGGGCTACTAAATATCTAAGTAAGACCAATGTATGTAGGTAGCACTGTATTTCTCCGGCAACTAATGCTAGGATCCTCCCCCATCCCTCGCCCCCCCCCCCTCTCAGGTATAACGTGATGGTGGAGTGCTGGCACCCCAAAGCGGAGAGGAGGCCCACCTTCTCAGAGCTGGTGTCCCGTATCAACTCCATCTTCTCCAGCTTCAGCGGGGAGCACTACATCCTCCTCAACACCACCTACGTCAACATCGACAAGATGAGCCCCTACCCGTCCCTTATCTCCTCCAGCTCCACCTCCTCCGCTCCTCAGGGCCACGCCCTGGAGAGAGACTGCTGCACCTGAGGACGCATGAGGGAGGAGAGTGAGAGTCAAGGAGAAAAGGAGGGAGTTCTGGAGTAAACCGTCGTTTCGTGTGGCTGGCTCAGGCAGAGGCGTAAAGATAATGGACCAAAGTTTGTGCAGCGAACTTTGTCAAATGTCCGAAATGTTACCGATTCAGGCACTACACTCGATAGCTAGATGTGAATAGTACGACAAAATGTTTAAAGAAAATTGAGGGCAAACTATTTTCATTGCTAGGTAACGTGCGGAAATATGAATGTGAAGAAAAGGCCAAGGGAACCAATTTGCTAAACCTGAATGACAAATACTTCAGTAAAAAGGCCAATCCTTCAGAATGAAATGGTCCTACTCCTTCTAAGTGAGCCAAACTAGAAAGGCTGATATCGCAGGCTTTTGTGGGCTGTGCATAACAGTCTGGGGACGTGGTGCCAGACAGACTCTTGACAGACTGTGTAGACTGACTGAAAAGGACAGTTTGAGGACATTGACCCGCGCTGTGCTTTCGGCGCGTCTCTAACCCATATACACATATACTGGCCGACGACCAAAAAAGCAAGAATCACTAAACGCCCGAGGAGTGACGAAACAAGAGGTCAGCCATTGCCTTCCTCGGGTTCAGAGCCTGGACGTGACTCTCCGCTGACTGTTTCCTGGGTTCAGGAAGTCAGACCTCTTGCCTTTATCCAGCACAGTCGATGTGAAGACCTGTTCAGTGAACAAAGCCTTTAGGAGTCCATAAAGCCCACGATGTGTGTCAAGTACAAACCCAACCACCACCCCTCCCAACAGAGGGAACTGCATGACTTCAGACGCTTCCGCTTGTTACTGGGTGGCATTTGCTTCCAGGTTTGGCAATATGGCGGAGAGCCAAGCTCCAGTGTTTTGTCCCTAATGTGAGTGCTGGGTATCAATGAAGAGGTGTATTGTAAAGAACCATTTTACACCTTTATCCTCCAGACGGCCACTGAAGCTCCCCTCCTCTCCTCGCGCGCCTCCCTACTAACTCCCTGCAGCAACAGGACTGAATGAAGACCAGGAGCCGGCTTTGTTATGAGCGCTGGTCCCTGTAGCCTCTAGGGGATCTTTTCACCGAGGCGGAGAGGACTTGGTAAGAGGGACAATCTGGAGCTATGCGCTTCCCGGCCGGCACGGCGATGTGCTGTACACTGGATACTTCTTTATGTGTGTAATTATCTTTGCCGATTTCCTTTTGATGTGCTTCGTTCGAAATGTCTCGCTGCTTCACTGCCGTGAATGACTCACCTGTTAGGAATCCACAGATGTTTCAAGAGTTGGAAGGTGGGCTTGTCTTTCGGTTTGTAACACTTTGACTTGAAACGGCCTGTCATAGTGTCTTGCATCGCGTGTGTCAGAACAGTTCGTACCGGCTCAGACCCGAAAACAACAGACATAATCATGTTTGAGGTCTCAGAGTCAAGCGGGGGAGACGGAGACACGTTGGAACGTTTGATGGTTCTGGGCGTCATGGGACAGTTGGTGCATACTGCTAAGATGTCATTTTGAAAGACTACGTCACGTTTAAGAGCTACCATTTTGCCTTTCCTTTGTGTGTTTTTTACTACAGCTGCTGTGACATTATGAGTGATCAGGCCAGCAACGGACTGATGTGAATGTTTGTGTTATAATGTTTAAAGTGCCGTGCTATATTTTTTATGCCTTTACGAAAATGAGCCTCAGTTAGTATTGGTCCAGTGGAGTGAGACGCCAGAACCGACTGAGGTTTCAGAAACATGGCCGCTAAACCTGAATGAACCACTGCCTTTTGTACAAAATGACACGGAATAGCATCTTTCATCTAGGACTACCTGTGGTAGAATGTGTGTGTACATTACATACAGTCTGACATGCAGCCATTAGAGGTACAGCATATTGCAGACTTTACTGTCGTTGAACAGCTGGAGCTAACAGAATCACTTCCTTCACTATTCACTAATACGTTTTCTATTGGCAACCAAAATGGCTTGTAAAAATGTCCATGTTTCTTACTGCCGGTGCAAAGTGTTCATCAGATATGAGCATGATAACAGGATCTATGACTATGGTACATATACTGTATGTTGTTAATATGCTATGTCGTCTGTCTTCAGTGTAATAAAGCTATATCATGGAAAACTGGACCGCGTCATTATCACTGTCTGCACATCCTCTCCGATCGGTTTACAGCAGGAACCCGACGGTGAGGCTGAGAAATAAACTGTGAGCAGAGCGTTGTTGTGATAGGTTTGTCATCACCTCGGTGACCTAGTGACCAGCTCAGAGTATCCACGTGGTGGCATTGTCACATGGCTCTATTCGGTGACAAATGGAAGAGCTAAATACCCGGAGAGTCTGGCTAAGAGCTGGGGGAACCATCCAAATATACGGTAGGTGCTTATACTACTGAATGTTTATTTGGGTTAAATGACCCTGTGGTAAGAACGTGTAGAGGTAGAGCACTTTCCGTTGACAAATTGGAGGTCTTCTTTACATTACACCTTAACAGGCCATAGCTTTTGTCTCTGGCCCTGTTTGCTTGGTCCTAACTCCTTCAGCCTTCTTTGCTGTCATTAGGGAGTACTGACCTCCGACCCCTCACCTTTCCATACCCTTTTCTCTTTCCGACCCTTTGTTTTGTTGTCTAGACGAGCCAGCGTCATCCTCTGTTTCGCAAGGCTGGGACCTGTGATTTTACTGCAGGCTGTCCTTCAGTTGTTTCGTGTACCTGGAAAGGTTTATTAGAGCACACCATAGAGACAGAAAGCCAAAAACCAAGCTGATTGCACAAGTTCATACGGAGCTGCCTTGTTTCACTCCGCCTCTTACTGCTAAACACAACCTTTTGAAACGGCAGTCACTCTCCTCAAAGCTTTTTTTCCCCCGAGGGTTTTGTTATTGAACAGTGCGAATCAGAGGTAGACCAGCATAGTGGAGAACAAGGTGACTGGTAGAGATGTTTACTGAACCCTGGTCTCCAGCAGGGAGACCTATATGAGCATGGAAGCAGGAATGTTACCACTTAACCAAGATCCACATATCTTTTTAAGAGCATTCTTCCATTACCTAGAGCTTAATTTTGCCCCACGGGTCTTAGCTAAAGTACCTTAGATAAGGAGAGATCAAGTAGAGGCCCTCTGAGGGCTAATCAGTTACTCTGGAATGGATGAAGGGTTCCGCCCTTGAACCCTCCCATATTCTGCTTTATCTTTGCCTCCTTTTCTGACACACACACACAGAATGAACAGGTGGGCAGATCCCATGGGTTAGTCAACAACTTTTGGAAAAGCAGTTGCCAGTTCAATTAACTGCTACTGTAAACTGAAATATTCTCCTACTTAAACGCCATATGCCAACTGATAATGAAACTATTCCACCGTCTCCCCATCACCTATTCTGACCCCCAGTCAACATGCACTCATTAAGCCACTAATGAGCTTTGGCAATGCCACTGCCAGGAGAGAGTTGAGAGATTTTAAAGTAAACAACTCCTCATTCCTATTCATTATCCACCCATCCCTCATAGTTTAAATGCTTTATGCTCTACTTTGCTTTTGGAGTGACACAAACTATTCTTGATGATTGATTCACGAAAGTCTGTTATCACCAGCTGTTTTCAGAGTGTGTTTGCCCCCTAGTGGTATTCTGCAGCAATTGCACCTAAACTGCAATGATATATTTATATTACAAATTAGCCAAAATAAGATAAACAGAAAGTAACATTGAGGTGGTTTAAAAAAATATACATATATTAACTTAAAAATATTCAGGTATATTTCTCAATTCAGAGGGTATACATTTAAACAGGAAGAGGTGAAGTTCAGAACGTCTGTCTACACAACCAGCATAGGGCTCTTATCAAAAGGATTTGCAATGAATATTGTAGCTTTTGGGACACTTTAATACTGTCTCAGGTACAAAGTAAAGTAAACTGTTTCTAGAGTTTAGGTTGGAAGTGGTGTGCACGGGTTCATTGCCACTGAACCCGTGCACACCACGGAATGTTTAAAGTAAAAAAAATCGTCCCGACATGGATAATATACAATGTACAGATGTTATAACATCTTTCAACATGTCGGTCAAATAACAATGTTTGTTCAAGCCTTAGATAAAGGGAACGTTTTGATCTTTTCCAAACAATGCAAACCCTGTGAATTTCCCAAATTTGGGAAAAACATAATGACACAATGTATTCTTTTATAAACGAATAAGATGAAAGGAATGCCCAGGGAGTATTGGCACGATGCAGTCACAGACAGCCCCTCTCAACCATCTAGTGGGCCGACAAGACTAAAGGTCTGGGGGTGTGAACACAATCGCAGTCACCCTGCTGGCACTGCCAATATGTACACTTTCATGCTGGGCCAACTAGTTAAACATCCTGACAGTGACAATTGAAAGGAGAATAAAGAAGGGCACTGTTAAAAAGTACTATATTGTAATGATACTGTAGTCCAACCAGTCCTGTAATCTCATCCTGAAACTGCCGGCCTCTCTTTGACTGTCTTATTGATCGTTTCTAGTGATGATTATCTAAAGCCAGGTGACTGTAATGGTCTCTGGAATGACTAACGGGTTACAGAGGGTGACTCACACAGAGTGCTTTAGAAATTAGGTGAAAGGAGCACTGGTCACAATGGTAATGAGTAGATTCACAGACGGCTCCTATGCATATCATCACAATGGCAGAGGCAGCGACAGACCCAGCAATGGACCCAGGGCTTTCAACATCTACATCAGATCCCCTTTTGATGCCCATGTTTGTGTCTCTCTTCTGGGTTTAAACGCACACCCGAATGGTGTCATCATGTATTGTTTTTGGGTGACTGCTATGAGCTGAGGTCAAGTTGTCTTTTATTCGTGGAATAGGGCATCATTTGTTGGGCAGAATGAATCACTTGGAACACTTGGCATCTTTTCTGTGGACCAGGGCCTCTTGTCTCTCCTGTGGACCAGGGCCTCTTGTCTCTCCTGTGGAACAGGGCCTCTTGTCTCTCCTGTGGACCAGGGCCTCTTGTCTCTCCAGTGATACTGTGTTTGGTTTATTGTCATGTTAAATGTAGCAGAAGCATGAGACGACTGGCAGTAGAAGAAAACTGGTGTATGATGATGTGTATTATAGAGAGAGAGAGAGAGAGAGAGAGAGAGAGAGAGAGAGAGAGAGGATATTTTAGTTCCATCCAGAAAAGCTGGGAACGAAGAACAAAAAAAATATTTTCTGGGATAAGGTCAAAAGATGTCAAAAAGTCCCCTTTGATGGCTAATGACAGACTGAATTGTGAGTGTCTGGATTTAACTGCCTCTGGTGTCCCTCCTGCCCAAGGAGGGAGAACAACATAGAAGACATAGCACAGTGTAACAAAAGACTGAGGCGTAACCAAACACCGAGTATCATTATCACACCTTTCAATGTAAGATCCGTAACCAGAGGTTAGTAGCAACATTGCATGACAATGACCCTGAACACCTCAGCAAACATCCACCGCCTCTGACTCACTTCAAAAGATGGAATACAATAGTCCATGATAGAAATTAGAGTTGGGCCCAGTATACAGTGTGATGGATTAACGGGTTACAAAACAAACAGGTTTCAGTGATGTTCTTCCTGCAGGGAATTCATTCTACGGTCTATAAAGTGCATGTGTGTTTGTGTGTGTTTTAGACAACTTTAGAGAAATAAGACAGTAAGATATGATCCCAGTTTACCATAGCATGTGCCTGTTCGTTAGACTGCCTGCAAGACTGTCATTTGATCTGTTGGTCTATCACTATCCTGTGGAGGTTTGAGTGGAGAAAGGTCCTAACTGACTGGCATTTGATGCCTGCTGAAATCCACATCAGGATCAATCATTACTCACGAGACGTGCAAAACGCAACTCAACACAGCAAAAGTTTTACATGCCTCACGTTTTACACCAAAATAGACCATGCCCATTGTAAGAGATATTATATATCACTTTCACCTATCCTCGTTTTATAATCATTCTGTAAGACTAAGGACATTCCCTCAGCTGTAGATCTGTTTAGGATGTATTTGGTTTCCCGTTAGCTACACCCAAAAGTAGGAAAACCCTTCCAGAACAGACCCTCTGTGTTTCCCGGAGCAGGCCTGGATATCCTTAAATCATTAGGTCATGTTAACATGTAAAATAGATCTCAGAGAACAATGACACTTGCAGTATATTACTCCACTGACTTATTTGAGGGTATTAGATTCTGTCACTTCTCAGACCTTATTTGTCCTGTTCCTTATTCCTTATTTACCTGACAGAGACAAATTGTGATAAACGGGTGTGTATTTTTCTAGCAAACACACTGTCACCACCGTCAGTTGACACTTTTGTCCCGTACAACTGTGGTCCTTCTGGGGTGCTGAGCAGTGATTAAGGCCGTGCCCAGTTCCAGCCACAACCAGCAGGCTCCAGACCGTGAATCAGGGTCCAGCCAGCTGTTCTGCTTCTGTTCACACCACTTCCTTAACTGGGAAGTGTCTGCCAAAAACACACATGCCAAGAGAACCCATTGGATAATTCAAATCCCTAGGGAAGGTGGTCGCCCACAACCTCGCGTGGGAGGACACCATTGCAGCCATCTACAAGGAGGCGCATCAGCAGAGGAACCATTTCAGGCTGCTGAAAAAACTCAAGATCTACACGGGCCTTGTCAAACGTGTCGGGAACGACGCCGTCATTATCCGGTTGGTGGCCTGTACATACATGCAGAGCAGAAGAATGTTTCCATCCAATAACCAGGTGGAAGATCCAAGTGTCGGGCATCAGCCTCTTCATGAACCACCAATAGAATGCAACGAGTTGTCTGAATGACAGCTTCATGGGCGGGGCCTGGTAAGGGAAGGCAGCAGTGTGGAGTCGATTGGGAAATCAGCAGCAGAGCAGCCACTATGCTAGCCCAGCCGTACACTCAGCAATGGACTCTGCTGGAAAACCAAGATGAATTGTTTGCGTCAGCTCAAACTTTTGGCTTGCCTCTGAATCTATTTGCACTCTGGCCAATCACCATCATTGACACCTGAACCTCTCCACCTTCCAATTGGCTCATTCACCCCCTCCTTACAGACATAATACATTTAACTGCATTAAATGTATTCACTGAATAATGTAAATCTCTCTGATTTAGAATTAGCTAAATAACAAACTTTACTTGTAACACGCTACAGTCTATCCCACACTTTACCAAACCTGCCTAAGCTAGCTAACCCCCTCGAGGTAGCAATGTCGGTTTGCACAGACTCATCATGGAGTTAGTCAGGCTTTCTGAAGATGAATCACCAGAGGAGAGCATGTTTTTAGGATACTTGTTTTATAGAGGAACAAGTAGACTACACTTTTCCAAAAAGTAGGGCCAGTATAGTGCACAGCTACAGGCCCAAGTCAAGCACAGCTTTAAATTATACTGAGTAAAAATATAAACATAAAGTGCATCTGAAAATGAACATTCAATTATCTCGCAACGGCTCTGGTAGACACTTGCACTCAATGCCAATTCCACACTACCTCCAGACTTGAGACATCTCTGGCACTGTGTTGTGTGACAAAAATACAAATTTCTAATGTAGCCTTTTATTGTCTCCAGCACAAGGTGAACCTGTTTAATGATAACAGCTTTGATTTAGCTTCCTGATATGACACACTTGTCACCTGGATGGATTGTCTTGGCAAAGAAGAAATGCTCAGTATAGCTCAAGGAAAATGGAGTCGCAATGGGGTTGTTCACTGTAGACATCACTCTGGGACAATGACATCATGGGCTGTGTAAGCCAAGTTATATTTTGCTGGTAATCAAGCATGGCTGATGGCAATTCAGGGTTTTGACAGATCATCTGGGTTATTCCCCTGGTCCCAGTTTTCCAGAAGGGTTATAATGCAATGTTTCCCTTTTGAACCATAACATACTATGGCAATATGCATTTGGGAAACATATACAGATGTGTGAAAAAGATTGTACTCATTACTGTAAGTCGCTGCGGATGAAACCGTCTGCAAAAGGACTTAAAATGTAAAGTTACATGTAGCTGGAAACCCAGCAGAATCGCTTACACTGCAGGATAAAAGTGCCATCTAGTGGAAAGGACTAGTGTCCATGATACTGTAACATGACACCACATGAATCCCTGTTGAGTTGATGTCACTGCAAATTTGGTCGGTGGGATGAATACAGGTAGCAACAAAAATAACAAGCTACAACGACCGGTGATCCAACCTTTGCTGTTTTCACACTTACACTTTTGCACATGAACGAGAGTACATACTGCTGGGACAACAGCGTTGCCATGCTTTATGAATAAGAAGTTGTCACTAATTTGAATGAATGTGTACACCTATCAAATTATCAAACCATTCTCTACTCATTCTTTACTGACTGCCTCCAACAATGCATTCTGTGATCAGGTCAACCAGCCGGTGGCTTGATGCAGTCAGCGTTACTTGGGGATCGAAACACACAACTATGGAGGGGGTGGTGGAATTCGGGAAATGCCCTCCACTTCTCAGTTCTGATGAATCGCTGCAAATCCTGGGTATCATCATCTCTCAGAATCTCATTTGGAAGGACAATATTACTGTAATCACCAAGAGACATACCAGCGGATATATCACTTGTGGAAAAACTGTCAAGTGGAATCTTTAGCCCAGTGTTTTTCAATCTTGTTCCTGGAGGCACACTGTCCTGCATGTTTCAGATCTCTCCCTGCTCTGTCACACCTGTTTCAAATGATCAGCTCATTATCACGTCCGAGATGAGCTACATCAGGTGTGTTTGGGCACAGAGAGATGTAAAACATGCAAGACAGTGTGCCTCCAAGAGCAGGGTTGAAAACCACTGTTCTAGGCCATTTACCAGGGTATTTTAACTCAGGCCCACAAAGCCAGTTCCACTCCGTTGTTTCATAGCAACCCACTAATTAGGGACTTAAACCTGGGACACCAGGTGGTTGCACTTATGAGACAGAACAGAGAACAAGCCGGTTCTCACCATCGTAGGGCAAGAGTTGAATACCCCTGTATTCAACCATCCTACTGTAGTCTGCCACTTCAAAGGTAAACCTCATGTCGTTGTATGTCCGCAGAAAGAGCCAGCGGTTGACACCTGCCCCCCATAGGTTCCTACTTCACTCCAGTGCAATTGTCGCACACTGGCCAACCCACTGTTCCAAAAAGCATATTCCCGCCGACGAAAGTGGAAGCAAGTACTACAAGTCAGTCAGGATTTTAAAAAAGATTCTGCTAACTCAAAAGTTTACTTTCCTATTCTGTGTTTTTTTTCCAGCCACTGATCGTCGGTCTCACACAGACTAGTAGCTCCAAATAGCTTCAAACTAAACAGCTGCACAAAAGAACTGTGCTCAACTCTGCATTTTGATTGCTATGGACGTATTTTTTTGACCGCTGATATTATTTTCCACGCTCAACACCCTGTATATACTCTACGTATACTTTGTATGAATTCCGTTACAGTGTTTACACAAAAGAACCAAATAAAATTCTCAGCATGTGTAAATTTACTTAGCGACAAAAAGTGAGTCCGAATCTGAACAGTATTATGATTTGGCGGAACCCTCCCATTTGATGACGTCAGTTTCGGCTCTGACAAGCTGGTGGTGCCGGAAGAAAAGATGGCGGATCATGAGGAGCAGTTATCTGATGAGGAAAAGGTAAGACATCGTTTTTTATCGTCTGTTAATTGCGTTGAATGGAATATTTAATTGCACATGCCACGTGCGTCTGTTAATGTATGTACATGCCTTTAGTTTTAATACCATGCATACAATCTTAACTAACAGCCCGCGATTCTCGCTCGCCTAGTCTATTATTTTTAGCTCGGCAGCCTCTGCCCAACTTCCGCTCCTTTACCGATCTCAAATGGAGACTCCTTGTACGGTCCTAACTCTAAAATAGGAACTGTGCAGGAAATGAAAAAGAATCCAAACGTAACCCCTAACCATTTTAACCGAGAACATTGTTCCCAACACTGGTTTCATTTTCATGTGTGTTTACCGTTTTGTGATCATGTCTTGAACTTCTCACGAACGAGCAGCTAGCTAACGTTATGGTAACCAACGCGTTGGCTAGTAAACGTTACTAGCCACAGTCACTATACGCCCTGTTCGCGCTATATTTTCGTGGATTTATTGCCGATAGTGTGCATTTTTCTGCTGTTCATTTTCGTAACAACTGTAGAGGTGAATCTCGGCTTTGAATGTAGGCCAAACTGTTTACCGCTTTATTAACGGAACTATAGCGTTGTCGCTAGAATGCTGGCTAACGCGCTCCCAGCAGTACCGCGTAGTATGAATGGCCAAAGTAGTGCAGTTTGACTGTACGCCCTAAGTTGTATTAAGGAACGCCACTAAATTTGTATAGCTCATTTAAGAAATATTTAGGTTTTAGTTAGTGTGTCGGCAACATCTTTACGTCTGAAGTTGGTTAGGATTTTGACAGGGCATCGTCCAATGGGTGTGGCTCCATTTTCCCCATCATCAGTCACGGAGACGTTAGCTAATGCTTTAATTAATGTCGGACGGTTGTGAGAACTGCGCCCACCACCTCATGTGAAGAAACTGTTGCAGTGGTACTGTCAGTCTGGCATGAATCTCCCCGTAACCAGAACTCTGCCATACACCAACTAACCGTTTATCACTTTTTTTCTCTAGCAATAGCTCATACAATATAGACCTATCCTAGTGAGACTTTCATTAGGGAACAGAAAAACGAGCAACTGTGAAACGCTGGCAAGTGACACAACGTGGAAACTATGTTTTTGGTTTTTATTTTGAGGCAGATGGTAGTGTCAGACAATTCCATTTCATACTTTCTTTGGTGGCATTAACAATGCCCAGCAGGGCAAATTTGTTGCTTAAACTTTTACTGTCATTTCCAGTGTTCAGCTCTCATGTACATTTCCTAATGCAATACCCAAAGATGTAGTGTAATGGTTTAACTACTTATGAGTTATCTCATTATTGCAGATGATGGCATCTTTCAGCTTTTGGATAGGGCACGGGACATTCAGCCTGTAACTTGCTATTAGTGATGATCGAACTCCTCCTTCCAGTTCTGATTCAACTTCTACAATTTCTTGTCCTATTTTCTTTACATTCATGGACTTTGAAATCAATAGAGAAGCTTACCAATATAGAGCTACTTTATTTCTGATTTAACCAAGATTTGCGTTGATGTTACCTGCCCAAATGAGGGTTGAGCTTTATCAAAGCACCAGAACAAGTCATGGAACAACAGCATCAGAGCAGAGAACTTCCAGGTTTGTCTTTCACAACCCAGTGATGTCAAGAACCTGACCTAGTCTAATGGCATGGCAGAGGAGCCTAGTGTGATGCAGTATGTCCTGTTGTCTATTGACTGGGCTGTAAAAAGGTTGGTACAGGAAGTGCAGCGTCACAGAGCTTGTAGCAATCAAGCTTGCAAACCTCTGATGCACCATTACGACTGTTCCAAGCCACCTGTCTGTTGTTGTCCTGTAACACCTACTTGATCGATCGATCAACGTCTGCAATTGTCTACTCCGCCCAAACTGTTATAACACTTCAAGCTGTATTAATAACTTAAACTGTAATGGCAGTTAATGACATTTCACAATTTCTTTGAAACTAAGGACAACTGGTGTTTTGGGCTGTTTGTTGTGTAGTAATCTGTAGACTTTTACTCTAATTCACAAGGTGTCGTTACCATGGATGGACCCAGAGCCACACAACTGGGTTGGACTTTCACATTTTGAATTCTGGATTCAGACCCGCTTCTCTGTACATGTTCTTGTCAGGAATGTAGCACCTGAAGAACCTTTTCCTGTCTGTACGTGTCTGCCTTGCTGTCCTTGATTGGCATGTAATTGAGACCTGGTGGTTCAGTCTGGATGTAGTTCCACATATTAACTCAGCCTGCTACAGTTATGACTGGTTGAAATAGAAAATATCTGCTTCTTCACAATCTATTAGTTGTTTTCCTTCTGGTGTAACTTGCTGGCAGCAGGGTGCGTTTGCCCACGTTCCCCAACCAACCTCCAGGGCTGCAAACAAACATTTCTATGGATCCTAGGAAAAGTAGCGTCAATTTTGGCAGGGGCTGTTTGAGACTCAAATGTCTGAACAAAATGACATTCATCTGGAACAAGTTATCCTGTAGTATTCACCTTCGCAGGGAGTAATGGCCTATTGGGTTCTGAGGATGGGTTCATTTTGCAAATATTCAGTTCATGTTCCTCTTTGGTACTGATTTGAAACCGTTTTGGTTCCTGTGAAGTTATTACAATTTCGTATTGTATTTCTTAGTGATTCCCACGGAATTGATCTCACATTTGCATTTTACTTGATTAAAACTTGAGAGCCCTGTGTTTGGGACTCATGGACTGGCATGGGGGCACTGAGTCGGGTGGCGTTGGTCTCGATGGTGTCCTCCCTGACGTTCTGGCCATACCGTACATGTTCTTCCTAACTTGTTTGTGTGGCCATCCTCAGTTGCATCCTGCTGTATCAAGTTTTAACCAAACCGTGGACTGCTGTGGCTGTGTTGGGAATGTCTATATCCCTGACTAACTAAATCGATTGCTCTTGCTGTCCCTGTACGCAGACACAGGAATTTAGCTAGTCACTCCCAGAGCTGACCTGTGTCGTTATGTGTTCCTTCAGGGCAAGTAGCCCGCCCAGTAACTGTCTGTTCAGCTCGTGCACCGAAATAGCCGTCCCACATGATATCAAGAGGGCTCTCGCTACTGCCCCCACCCCCCCCCCCGTCCTCTCTTTCCAAATGATCCGCATGGGAAATGGGTTAAGATGAAGGACACACTTGGTTAATTTATTATTTAGTGTTGTCTGTCCCCACTTGGGTACTGAAAGTTGCTGCCATGTTTTCGGAGCTTCTCGGTAGTATCGGTTCCATAAAGATTTGGGTGGCAGCTTTAGTGTATCAGTCTGGTCCGTGTCCCTTCCTGGGGTGAGGGGATTGAACCACTAGAAGGGACCAAAGTGGCTGATAAACAGCTGTAGGCATTCTTGTATTTTTGTCCCGGTTAGCGATTCTTGTCCAGATGAACCTAAATTGCACTGAACGTTCATTGTTTTACCAGGCTATCCTACTCATCTCATTGCTGTTAAGGTGACAGGATACCCTGGTGCGTTATTCATCATATGTACTGTTATGTTGTTCTCAAGGCACTGATTATTTCCTGATGGATGCATTGAGGATTTCTCCCCCTAGAGAGGTGATAAATCCTGGTGACGTCGTTTACCTCAACCGGACGCCACCAGGCCAGATTACACCCCTTCCACCATCCCTCTAATGGGTTAGCATTCTGCCGTGTCCTGGCGAGGTGTGATGGGGAGATTTGGTAGGGTTCGGCTAGAGCTGTATGTTTTCTGGGGAGACGCTCCCAGGCTGGGTCTCTGTCTGCATACTCTCTCTCCATCCAGCCTACAAAAAGCCTCCTTGACTGTTCTCATTGTTCCTGTGAAATGACCTGATTCCGTGTGCGCGGCCGAGTGTCTGTGTCCGTGTTAGTGTTACGTGTTGTTACGTTGGGTGTGATCGGGCGTTAGCACCGCCACTTCAAGTGTTACATCCCACGGACATGACGGCTCCTTCACAGTAAACTGACAGTGAGAGAGGCTTGGCCGTATCTCAAATGAGGAGGTAAAGCTCCTTATCCCACAGTTGCTCTTTGCTAATCACTTGTCTTGTGCGAAAGCCTAGTTGTCCTCTTGGGGAATCGGCTGACTGGCTCCTTGTGGATGTCACCCTGTGATGATTTTGGATGTGTTATCGCAGTTTATTTTGAAGATCATTGCACGTCTCTCTCGTAGAAATTCGAGTCAAGCTGTTCAACCAGGAAATCCACCAGTGTCTATGACCACACACTAACTCAACCGATGACATGAGTTGGCTATTGCAGGCACTCCGACCCGCCTGAGGGAGTTGCTAGAGCACAGTGAGACAAGGAAATCCCTGCTGACGGTGCCCCCCCACCCCCGTGTCACAGGAGACCCCTGAATTGTTTTTCTTTGCAGCAGGAAGGAGGTGAACAATATGTAGTCAACCTAAAGTTATTTAAACTGCAGTACTGAATGAATGATACTTCTTGTACTCCTTGTGTTGTCATGTTCCTCTGTAGTCAGTAGCACTCCGGTGAAACGCGTAGCCGGTACAGTTAACCGTTTGGAGTGTTATTGTCCTTAGCTGTCTCACTAGAAGAGTTGTCTGACTTGTCAGAGCCCCCTCTGCTTTTGCCTCAGGCTGGTACTGCATGTGCCCCCCCCCGTGCACCATGTCCCCCCAGCTAATACATTTAATTATACCCCTGTCACTGTCGGACCGGGTGTCTGTCGTGGCGCCGGCTTCGTTTAAATGTACCTGTCATTGGAGCCTTCCGACGGTCACATGCATTGGGTGGCCCATTAGGGCTTCCTCCCATGGTGCTCGGCCAGGGTAATGCCCCCTAACGAAGCCCTAATCAGCCTGTGAAGTTGAATATAGTGAAGGGAAGTACCCCAACGGTGTCAGCCCCAGATCGGTCCCCCTTCTATGTAATGGGGCCTCGTTGCCTTTATTGTCCATCATTGTGTCCCTCTTGAAAGGTTTTCTGTCTTCAGTGTGATCTAGTCGGTCCTTGATCTATGTTATGGTGCTGTGCCAGAACCCCCTCATGGGAATAGTGTGGCCCGTGGGGTCTCAAAAGAATAGATTATGGCAATACTTAGATATAGTATACAGTGTGTGCTGTGACTGCCTTAATTGAGATTGAACACTGTGATGTTGACATTTTATCGTCCAATAATAACGCTCCCTAAATGCACCTGGCTCTGGGACCAGGAAATGGGTTTTGATCGGTCATGGAAATTAAACTGCTGAAAATATTTCCCCCGTTTGATAAAGTCCGTAATGACCCCCCCCCCCCCCACACACACACACACGTTATAACGTCAACATTAACGATCACAGTGCTCCCTTAACAGCAAACACCCCCTCTGTGTTTAGGAAATCA
>JACXGJ010010102.1:0-22668 GCA_016801105.1 Esox niger | reverse complement strand
GAAAATCTGTGGTGTGACTTAAAGAGAGCCGTCCATGCTCGGAAACCATCAAACCTGAATGAATTAGAGGTGTTTTGTAGAGAGGAATGGTCCAAAATACCTCCAACCAGAATCCAGACCCTCATAGGAAGCTATAGGAAGTGTTTAGAAGCTGTTATTTCTGCAAAAGGGGATCTACAAAATATTGAGTTATTTTTTTGATTGTTGTGCCCAAATTTATGCACATGCCTAATTTTGTTCGAACAATCATTGCACACTTCCTATAAATGGTATAAACTTTGTTTCATTTCTCAAATATCACTGTGTTTGTCTCCTATATGATATATTTAACTGATTTTTTTTATCCTAAGAACCAACGATTTATGAAGGAAAATCATGGACATTAACAAGGTTGCCCAAACTTTTGCAGACCACTGTAGTCTATTGTTCATGATGTTACAGACTTGAT
This sequence comes from Esox niger, assembly GCA_016801105.1. Classification (NCBI taxonomy): domain Eukaryota; kingdom Metazoa; phylum Chordata; class Actinopteri; order Esociformes; family Esocidae; genus Esox; species Esox niger. Next base: position 22,220 of record JACXGJ010010102.1, on the reverse strand, counting down.
ACTGCTTGGTCTAAGAAACTTGATCTTGTCTTGTTATGAATGTATGCTTGTTATATATATAAAGATAACAAGCATACATTCATACACTTCAACAGAATAGACTGATTAGTTTCGGAAAGAAAGTTATTTCATTCTCTACGTTTTGGACCTGTAATTGAACCCACAAACCCTGATGCTGAGGAGACTGAACTAGTCTAAAGAAGGCCACTTTCATTGTTTGTTAAATCAGTTGTCAGTGGCGCTAACATAATAGGGTGCTAACAGAGGTTTTTCTAATGATCAACATCATCCAGCATGACCAATTTGGCAGTGGGTCAGTGATTGTCTGGGGTGGCATATCCTTGGAGATTTTCACAGACCTCCATGTGCTTGCCAACGGCACCCTGACTGCTGTTCGGTACTGGGATTAAATCCTCAGAGACATCGTGGGCCTTATGCTGGTGCAGTGGGCCCTGGGTTCCTCCTGGTGCAGGACAATGCCCGGCCTCATGTGGCCTGAGTGTGTAAACAGTTCCTTGATGACAAAGGTATTAATGCCACTGATTGGCCCTCACATTCCCGAGACCTGAGTCCAGTTGAGAAACTCTGGGACTTCATGGGTGCACCCGACATCACCAAGTAGCACCACAGAATATCCAGGAGCTCGCAGATGCCTTGATCCAGGTCTGTGTTGAGATCCCCCCCAGGACACCATTTGCCGTTTTGTTTAGACGTGGTCGGGAGTGCATACAGGCACGTGGGGACCATACCCACAACTGAGTCACAGTAGTCTGAACAGCCTGTGATTTCAATTGTTCACTTAAATTTCGGTGTGAGTTTGAATCCAGCCATCATTTGGTTGGTGATTTTGGTTTTCGTTGGCAATTGTTCTCAGCGAATTACACAATTTACTGTAAAGAGTTTGATCTGTTATATCTTTAGTACATCAAAACCTGATGTGTGATTTAAGTGTTCCCTAAATGTTTTGTAGTATAGTAGATATGTATGGTGACCAACTGAGATATTTCTGTACCAATTATATCCAAATTATTAACATTATTATAATTTTCCATGTTGGATGCCTCAGTGTACATGTACAGGCATGCATGATTTAGTGTGTTTATGTTCATGTATGTCTAGTATGCATACGGTATGTCTCCGTTCTCTTCTACAATGTAATCACTTGGCCCCTAGCTCTGCGTTTGCGCTAAGGCCTCTACTATGTACTAAGTACATGCTCAGGAATCAGGATATAGGGGCCAATATAGGAAACAGAGACAGGATGTGTCTACTGAGCAATTCCTCAGCACTTCCTCTGCACAGCCTTGTAGACTAGCCCTGCAGCACTGGAACACAGGGGACCTATGTTCTTCACAGACCAAGCAAACGCACCTCCAGAAGGACTTATACAAAACCCTTGTTGGTCTGTCGCAAAGCTAAAAGCACCCTGTACAATCTATATGCAGGTTCCATACCATAACCTAAAATAATGGCAAAATTTCAGACATGCAAAAAAGTTGATGAAGGGTGTGATCCTATGTAGGTTGAAACTTTTCAAATGGGATGCTAAATGAGTGTCCCGACTCTCTGGAAACCTAAGATCCCATGGCACTTATCATTAAGTGAAGGGCATGTTATCTCTGCTTTTGTGTCTACATTTCCAGTCTTTCCATCATTATGGCCACATAATCATCCCTAGTTTGTAATTGACTCAATCCCCTCTTCTTCCTCCTCCTATAACAAATATACAATATATGAAATCTATAATGTATGTAAGTCACTTGGGATAAGAGCATCTGCTTGATGGCTAAAATGTTAATGGTGTAAGGGTAGGGGTCGATGGCTCAGTTTGGAATTTGTTGGTCCTCCCCTTCTTTAGTCTGACGCAATAAGTCACAGGACGTAGCTGATTATAATACAATAGATGGGTGGAGTAGCACGGGGAAAGCGCAGAGAACTAAGTCTGTTGTAGAGTGTAAAGTCAAACCTGTGCTGTGTTACTGTACTGATGAGTTACACTGAACTCAGTAGCAGTAGGTGAGTGCTTATTTTTGGTGGCATGTGAAAGTTACTAATTGCTTGTTGGCCTCTGATTGGATTTTACTCAATATTTTTATTATAGCAGTAAGTTGTGGATTGTAGCTGTGTTTGATTTCTCTCATAGAATGTCATTTCTTATGACTTGTTGGCAACTTAGTGTGTTATCAGGTCTGGAGTCCACCCTGTGCAACAGTAGTCTGGGCCCAGATTTTTGCTGTGCATGCCAAAAATCATAGGAGAATGCGAATAAAAAGTGTATCTGGGTGCAGGCTACTGTAGTCCAGATTGTGAAGTCAGAGTTTATATTAATGGAGTTGGATGTGCATTTTTATTCTTCTCTTAATCATCATCATCATACCTTTTTCCTCTAGACGGATGACTCTCCAGGCGACTCCCCACCAGGGACGCCCCCTGATTTCCCTGAAGAAGACCCAGACGCCCATCAATTTCGGAGGCGTGCCCACACCTTCAGCCATCCACCTGTGAAAAAGCGCATTTCATTCACCGATTCTTCAACTCAGGGTGGCCAGCAGGGCGGTACCCAGAGCAAGGTCCCACTCCGCAGGCAGCAGTCTGTCAATCCCGAACTACTGCAAAGCAGGTAGACACAAACACACAATCTGACCAAACACAACGCAACACACCTCACTTCCTGTTGTATTGATGACGTTGTGCTTATCTAGAGCAACTTAGTGTTCATCTGAAGATAGCGTAAGACAAATAACATATCACAATAGTATCACAGGAAGTTTCTCTTAAAAAACATGAATTATTATTATAAGCAGTTGTATTCATGTCTACTTTAATGTAGAAGCATGATTCATGACATTGTGGTCAGTTCCTACATTCTCATTCGAACCTGGTGATTTTGCCCTGGTCAACTGTTGTGTATACAGTGTCCTGTGATGTGCAAACAAGTTTTATTTGTGATGTAAATGAGATATTCATGATATTCATGAGAGGCCATCCTGATAAATTCCAATAAATCAATCAGGCAGGCAAAACATTAGTTGTCCAAATTTACTGTTGTGATTTCATTCTTTTTAATGAACCATAGTTAGCTCAGCAAGTGACGTGGTAGACCAAGGAAGACCTCTAAAGTGGAAGACCAAATAATTTTTATCATAATGTAAAAACGATCAACAAAGAACTGTCCAACAGATCATGAACACTCTCCAGGATGTTGATGTTTCAGTCGCATTTGCAGAATATTTCACAAGCTGAAAAATAAAATGGAGGTGATGTAATGTTTTAGGCAGTTATGGCTGCCAGTGGAACTGACTCACTTGTCTTCATTGGTGATGCAACAGCTGACGGCAACAGTTGAATGAATTCTGAAGTGTACAGAAACATCTTGTCTGCTCAAATCAAACCAAATGCACTTCACTTTACAGTAAGGCAATGGCCCTAAACATATTGCTAAAGTAATCAATACATTTTGAAAGGCCTAAAATTGGAATATGTTTGACTGGCCAAGTCAATCTCCCAACCTGAACCCAACTGAGCATAGAAAGTGAAGGTAAGACTGTTGACAAAACAAACAGGAACTCAAGCAGCATTAGAGGCCTGAAATAACATTGACCGTGTCACTTGATTGCAGATCTGTAACCAAGTTCTTAAATTGATTTTATTTATACACACGCACACACATACACACAAACACACATACAGTGGGGAGAACAAGTATTTGGTACACTGCTGATTTTGCAGGTTTTCCTACTTCCAAAGCATGTAGAGGTTTTATCATAGGTACACTTCAACTGTGAGAGACGGAATCTAAAACAGAAATCTAGAAAATATCATTGTATGATTTTTTTATAATTAATTTGCATTTTATTGCATGACATAAGTATTTTATACATCAGAAAAGCAGAACTTAATATTTGGTACAGAAACATTTGTTTGCAATTAGAGAGATCATACGTGTCCTGTAGTTCTTGACCAGGTTTGCACACACTGCAGCAGGGATGCTGGCCCACTCCTCCATACAGACCTCCAGATCCTTCAGGTTTCGGGGCTGTCGCTGGGCAATAAGGTCTTTCAGCTCCCTCCAAAGATTTTCTATTGGGTTCAGGTCTGGAGACTGGCTAGGCCACTCCAGGACCTTGAGATGCTTCTTACGGAGCCACTCCTTAGTTGCCCTGGCTGTGTGTTTTGGGTCGTTGTCATGCTGTAAGACCCAGCCACGACCCATCTTCATTGCTCTTACTGTGGGAAGGATGTTGTTGGCCAAGATCTCGCGATACTTGGCCCCATCAATCCTCATCCTCAACACGGTGCAGTCGTCCTGTCCCCTTTGCAGAAAGCATCCCCAAAGAATGATGTTTCCGCCTCCATGCTTCACGGTTGGAATGGTGTAATTGGGGTTGTACTCATCCTTCTTCTTCCTTCAAACACGGCGAGTGGAGTTTAGACCAAAAAGCTATTTTTGTCTCATCAGACCACATGACCTTCTCCCATTTGTTGGCTTTTGGCTCTTTTGCAGAATAATAAAGGACCCAAGGCAGGGGGTGAAGCGTTCCTTGTTGTTTATTCACAAAGTATAGTGCATGTCGGTCTTAGATGTTCAGCCTTCTTTCCATCTCTCTTGGTCTTTCCAAATGTCTTTGTGCTTCTCCAAATGTCATTTCCAAACAATTATTACATTTCTTTCCATTCCTTCCACTAATGCTCTAATCTAGTGACTAACAGCCTTATCTAGTGACTTACAGCAGTGAGCACATACATTTTTCTACTTTCATACTTGCCCATGTCAATCGAACACAACCCTGTTGCTTTAAATGCAGTGGTCTACCAACTCAATGCTGCAATGATGGGACAGTTGCTGATTTTGACAATAATAGAGCAGTAGTTAGCTAACTTATTTAAGGAAAGTTGCATTTAGTGTTGTTAGCTACTTACTTCTCTGAATGCTCAGACTGGACAAGGGTAAGTATTTGTACACACTTTTAAACATTAGAACTTAATCCAATAAAAGGATTAAATGCTATTCTTAGTAAAGTCACATCTATCGACCGATATGTTCACTCCTACAAAGGCCAACTGTGAATGTTGTTTATGCCCTAAAATGTTAGGAACTAGTTGATCTTCTTCAAGACCATATGGAAACCAGAGCTGCCCTCCAATTTTAAAGTGAACAGCACCCGAAATAAACCCTAACCGAATTTTTAGCACCACTATCTCAGCACTCTTTGTGTAACCCTTACCTCTCAATGAGGGACACTTCCTGTTATTCTCTACTCAGACTCCAGCATTTATGTGAGTGCCTCATGATCATACATGATTGTCATTACGAGGATCAGTGGTCACAAGATTTCACATAGGGTTACATGTTTTGAAATTGATAATTTTGCTACATATTTAGTACTTAATAAAGGTATTGTGTGCTTTTCTTAATTTTCTATCTTCAAGTGTCTTTTTGATGGTATACATTTATAGTATTTGTGATTATGGTCTTAACCTTTGGGGTGTTACAGCATTTTCAAATAACACAAATGAGGTGACATCCCTTTTTATTAACCTTTATTTTGCCAGGAATAAGACTCCCTGAGATTGAAAATCTCTTTTACAGGAGTGTCCTGGCCATGGCATTACATTTGTTGGGTGTCATTTCAAACTGAGCAATAGTCTTGGAATTGATGAGTTAGCTTCATAACACCATTGTCCTTCATTCTCTTCAAACTACTTATTCTTCAGGACCTAATCTGAGCATCTATATAACAATGGCTGCCTCTGTGTCTCGATGTTTCCTCTAGTCTTATGTGCTAATTATGGAGAAGCTGTACAAATTTCTGTTGTATTAACGTGAACTGGTCTTCAGTCAATGTTTGTGTTTTGTGAGGTGTTCCTTATTAGGTTTGTATTGATGGTATAACCAAACACTATTCTTTTGTTAAGCAGGCTGTATATGGTTTCTCCCTTTTTTCCAGTGTGGACATATGGTGTGGTGTGTGTCTGCCTTCCAACGAGTGTATGACAATTAGTAAGGGTTAGCGTACTCATTTAGTTCTTCTTTTGTCAACCCAACTTGGTCCTTCAGTCATGGGGATGGCAGGAAGAGGACCCTATCTGGATGCAGCAGTGACAGTGTAATTGCCCCCCTGAGCCGCCGCAAAGTGTCCTGGAGACAGAAAATCTACCTGCAGGTCGCCGCGCCAATCAACAAGGCCACATCTATGCAGCACCAAGGTGTGTGTGTTACTAATTTAGAGCATGACAGGCTACCACATTTTTGGACAGTGATTCTGTTTTTGTTCTTTTGGCATAATAATCCAAATTGCCTTGTTTGCGGACATATACACTTAATTGGACACTGACACAGTTTTGTTATTTTGGCTGTTTTCCAAAATATATTCAAGGTAGAATTGAATAATGAATATGGGCTCAAAGTGCAGTCTCTCAGCTTTAAGTTGAGGGTATTCACATCCAAAATGAAGGAAGGGTTTGGGAATTCCAGCTCTTTAATATGTAGCCCCTTCTTTTTTAAGGGACCAAAAGTAATTGGACAATTGACTCCAGAACTGTTTCATGGATTGTTGTGGCCTATTCCTTTGTCATTATTTCGTCATTTAAGCAGGTGAAAGGTATGGAGTTGATTCCAGTTGTGGCCTTCATATACAAAGGAGCTCTCAATGCAAATGAAACAGGCTGTCCTTAGGCTGCAAAAACAATCAATCAGAGAGATAGCAGGAACATTAGGACTGGCCAAATCAACAGTTTGGTACATTCTGAGGAAAAAAAACTCACTGGTGAGCTGGAACAAAAATCAGTGGTGGATAATCATAGGATCCTTTCCATTGTAAGGAACAACCCCTTCACAACATCTAAAAAGCCAGCCCAGTTCAAAAACAGCATTCTTTGGACAGATGAAATGAAGATCAACCTGTACCAGAATGATGGGAACAAAAAAGCACAGAGTAGACTTGGAACAGCTAATGATCAGAAGCATACCACATTATCTGTAAAATATGGTGGAGGCAGTGTTATGCAATGGGCATGCATGGCTTCCAATGGCACTGGGTCACTAATGTTTATTGATGATGTGACTGAAGACAAAAGCAGCCGGATGAATTCTGAAGTGTATGGGGGTATACAGTTGTGCTAAAAAGATTGCATACCCTTGGAGAATTGGTAATATATGGCCCAGTGACAAATAAGGATTTTAACTGACCAAACATTTAAATGGGTTAAAACTGCACTTCAAAGTCGTTTTTGCCTTTATTTTATTTGAGAATCATGTGACGACATCAGTCAAAATGTCATGCAGTATGACGTTAATGAATTTTCTAAGTATTAAGATATTAAAACTTTTTAAGTCAGTATACAGTAGATATAATAATTCGACACATCTCTGTTAAAATGCCAGGTGTTTGTGATGTAAACAAATGAGACAAAGATAAATCAGGTCAGAAACTTTTACACCTTAAAATAAAAAACATCTGTACACAGCCTTAAACAAATACTTTGTTGAAGCCCCTTTTGATTTTATTACAGCACTCAGTCTTTTTAGGTAAGTCTATTAACATGGATTATCTGGATGTTGCAATATTTGCCCCCTCTTTGCAAAAGCGTTCCAAATCCGTCAGATTGTAAGGACATCTCCTGTGCACAGCCCTCTTCAGATCACCCCACAGATGTTCAATTGGATTCACGTTTGGGCTCTGGCTGGGCCATTCCAAAACATAAATCTTCTTCTTGGGAAGCCATGCTTTTTTGAATATGGATGTGTGCTTTGGGTCGTTGTCTTGCTGAAAGGTGAACTTCCTTTTCATCTTCAGTTTTCTAACAGACTCCAGCTGAAGGAAAACAGCCCCAAAGCATGATGCTGCCACCACCATGCTTCAATGTGGGTATAGTGTACTTTGAGTGATGTGCAGTGTTGTTTTTGCACCAAACATTACTTATGGAATTATTGCCAAAAAGGTTCAACCTTGGTTTCATCAGACCATAACACATTTTCCCACGTGCTTTTGGGAGACTTTTTTTCAACTTCAGCCGGGCTTGAATGTTTTTCTTTGTAAGGAAAGGCTTCTTGCCACCCTACCCCACCGCCCATTCACGTGAACAATATAAGACATTTTTGTCACATGTAGCAGACAGCCAATACTTGCCAGAAATTCCTACAGCTCCTTTAATGTTGCTTTAGGGCTCTTAGAAGCCTCCCTGACCAAATCCCTTCTTGTCTTTTCATGAATTTTAAAGGGACATCCAGTTCTTGGTAATGTCTCTGTTGTGCCATATTTTCTCCACTTGATGATCACTTTCTTTATTGTTTTCTATGGCATATCTAATCCTTTGCATTTCCTTTTACTTTTCTCCTGACTGATGTCTTTAAACAATGAGATCCCTCTGGTTCTTTTGAAGCTCTCTGCGGACCATGGCTTTTGCTCTGAGATTCAACTAAGAAAATTTCTGGAAAATCCTACTAGAACCGCTGAACTTTATTTGTGATTAATCAGAGTCACTTTAAATGATGGCAGGTGTGTAATGACTGCTATTTAACATGAGTTTGAATGTGAACACAGCCACTTACCCAGTTATAAGAGGGTGTGCACACTTATGCAACCAGGTTATTGTAAGGTTTTTATTTTTCATTTTTCCCCCTTGAAGATTTCAGCTTATTTTTCATTTGAATTGTTCACATCGTAGGTCACATTAAAAATGTGTTTTAATTGGAAAAAAATCAGTTATCCCACATTACTGAAAATGTTACTCGGTATGACACCTTATGAGTTTACACATGAATTGTCATTTTTACAAAACATACACATAATTGATGTTCATAAATACAGTGAGAGAAAAAAAGTATTTGATCCCCTGCTGATTTTGTACATTCGCGTTTGCCAACTGACAAAGAAATGATCGGTCTGTAATTTTAATGTTAGGTTTATTTGAACAGTGAGAGACAGAATAACAACATTATTTCAAACTCACACTGAAAAGCAAAGTAAACTTTTGTAATCACTGCCTTTTGCCATGAATTTTATCATGGCTACTCAAATTGTGACTCAGTTTTGTTTATGGCCCCCACGTGCCTGTATGCACTCCCGACTGCGTCTGAACATGGTCCTGATGGGACGGTGGATGGTGTCCTGGGATCTCCCAGACCTGGATCCGGGCATCTGTTAGTTCCTGGACAGGGCTGTGGCGCTATTTAGCGGTGTCGGATGCACAGATACATAACGTCCTAGAGTTTCTCAATTGGTTTCAGGTCTGGGAAACTTAAGGGCCAGTCAATGGCCTCAATGCCTTCATCATCCAGAAACTGCCTACACACTCTGGCCACATGAGGCCGGGCATTGACCTGCATCAGGAGGAACCCAGGGCCAAATGCACCGGCGTAAGGTCTGACAATGCATCTGAGGATATTATCCCGTACTGTTGGCTAGCATGTGAAGGTCTGTGCGACCCTTCAAGGATATGCCTCTCCAGACCATCACTGGCCCACCGTCAAACCACTCATGCTGGATGATGTTGCATACAGCATAACATTCACCTGAGTGTCTTCAGACTCTTTTTTTAGTCAGACTCTCTGGCAGTGCACCTGCTGCTTCTCCTCACACAAAGGAGCAGATGGCAATCCTGCTGCTGGGTTGATGTTCTTTTATCACCCTGTTCAGCTCTCTTCGTGTAATGGCAAATCTCCTGGTATCTCCTCCATGCTCTTGAGACTGTACTGGGATACACAGCAAACCTTCTTGCAATGGCACATGTGGATATGACATCCTTAAGGAGCTGGACCACCTGTTCAACAAGAGAAGAATCAGTCAGGAAGGAAAAGGAGAGAGCATTTATCTGTGGGCAAAACCATTCCCTTTGTTGGGGTTGTCTTGCTTTTTCCTCTCTAGTGCAATTGTAGTCACTTTCATTTGCACCAAAACAGGTGACGTTGATTGACAATTATTTATGCTTCCTAACTGGACTTAATTTAACTTCAGGGAAATCAATGACTTCCTGTGATGATTAAGTGTTTCCTTACTTTTTTTGAGCAGTGTACTTTACAAGTTCATTTTTAAGCGTCATGGTGTTTTTGACTTTTATTGATAACTCATTGGGCCTTATGTTGACATGGGAGGATCCCATATTTCACTCTCCCAATATTTACTGAAGGTATTGTATATTATAAATCCAAAAGAATCTTGCAAATATCAACAACAAAATTAATTCACCCAAAAATGAAAGCAGTTGTATTTTGGATGTTTTCTCTCAGACCACTGTGATATGCAGGAGCTTCTGCCACTCTCCCCCCGCTCCTTTGATCCAAGTGTGGACCCCTTGGCTAGCATACATCCAAACACTGGGGAGAACAAGAGGCCCAAGAGAACAAGGGTGCACTACCGGGCACTGTGGAAAACGGCCATCCACCAGCAAATACTGTTGTTGCGCATGGAGAAGGAGAACCAAAGACTAGAAGGTATGTGGGAATGTAATAAAATGTTATTGATGCCCATGTTAATATTTTCTATTCATTTTCACAACATTTAGTAGAGTAGCTTATCCGAAGAGACTAACAGTAGTGGGTAGATAGTAACGTGGTGGTGGAGAAGAGGAACCAGTCACAGGCTTACTTGCATTCGATTTGTAGATTTAATGAAATATACACCATATACAAAATAAACCGAAACAAAGTAAAGTGCTGACACTTAGCAGTGAAATGAAAATAAAGCAACAATATCCGACTAACTGGAGCAGACTAGAAACATTTAAACACTTATTGATGGGATGATTAGGACCTGGTGGGTATGATTATGGGAGACAAGACAATTAATGTGTCCCGGGGGAGTTCATGAAGGGACGGGAACTGGGAGTGCATGGCACCATGGTGCTGGTCACCACCATACCGTGACATACATAGCTTTTCATTTATAGTATTGTGGTGCATTCTTACTCAGTTTGTTAAATAGCTAGGTTTTATGTATATGCTGAACAACTCACCATACTAAGAAAGGAGGCTTTCACATCTGTGGTCTGGAGCATTTTCCCCCAACTCTGGTGATCTCTGTCCAGTTCCATTCTGAATTTTTCCTTGTCAGAATGCAGTTCTGAACACAAATGCAAGAATCCTGAAGGCACAATGTATTGTTTTGATTGAACATTGTATGTAATGCATGAGATACTATAACTTTCATGTCTCAGAAACTGTGAGAATCAGCTGTTTTGTTAGTGTCTGATGCAGATTAGGGGAGATGGGGGTGTTCTTTTAACATCCTAATTAGATTTGCTGTTGAATGTTCAATCACTCATATGATTGAAAAACCAACGGAAAGTAATTTTAAACTCTGGGATACAACTTATGCTTCAAGTTCAGCATATATTTTAACATATTTTATTCTCAAACAAACAACTGACATGCATGAGAACAGTTTTGTTTAGGAATTTTACTTGGACTTTTGTCTTAAAGATCCAAACATTGCATCTTTTATCAGGATTTTCACAATTGGTTTGTTACAAATAAAAAATATTTTCTAGTGTCACGGTCCCTTTAGGCAATTTTTTCTTAAGACAAAAAAAATGGTGACGTTATTATTTAACAAGCATATACTTGTGTTGGACCACGTTATCCTATTATTTTGTTGTTTGGCCTTATCCCAGACCATGGCTTTTTCTGAGGCGGTGGGTGGGTGAGTGACTGACTTGACTACCCCTTGTTAAATAGTGTAGTGGTTAGAGACAGACTACGGGACAACAGGCCCCGCGCGTCACTGTCAATACAAATTATGCCTTAGGATTTGTTCAGGACAGACAATACTTTGCTTCTGCAACCTTCAGTTTCTACTTTATAGGAAGCCTAAAATAAAACAGTTCTGGTGGATTTTTTTTATCATGTATCACTTGATGGAAATGTCAGTTATTGTGACCATTATTGATAGTTATTGTATCAGTGTCATTCACGAATGGCTAATAAGCTGTTTAATCGGCCAGTGGCAAAGCCATACAGTGCATAGATGCTATTTGTGGTAGTAGTAAACATAATAGGTATTGTAAGTCAGTTTAACACTGCATTATGTTGACTAGGAAAATGGTACTAGCTAATAAGCTTTTAAAACTGCAAGTGTCAAAATTAATAGAGTTTCTAGATGCTATTTGTGGTAGAGGTAAACTTAATAAGAAACGTTGGTCAGTTTAACTCAATGCTTAATGGTGTCTAGCGAAATGGTCCAATTTTGTGTGATGTTAATGCGTGACAGAATGATCTAATGTTGAAACACTGTACCGACATTTCATATGTGTACAGTTCTGTGGTGTAGTGGCTAAAGACATAGCCTCTTATGTGGAGGACCCTGGTTCAAGTCCAGTGCGGGATATAACTTGCATACTTTCAAGTGCGGGCTGGCTAAACTAGGCTTGCCTGGTTCCTTTTGTTTGTCTCTGTCTTAATCAGCTATCACCCCACTGCACTTAGTGTTGGTACCCAGGCAATAATCACCTCTCATTGAATTCATGACGTCAATGGAGAAATCTGCGCAATACTCCCAGATGAATGATAGTCTGTGTTGAATTTGAATGAACTTACAAATTAAATACAAGATTTCCATAAACATTGCACAGTTTAATTTAATCAACCTAGACTCCCCTAGGCATGTGACTGAAGTGCAATGATGCAGAATGATGATGAGGTTAGAAATTGTATATAACCTAAACTCATTGACCAAGTCAGACACAACTCAGACAAAATGAATAGCGTTTAGTTCACAATGGCAAACCGAACTCAACAATTCGACGCCCTGCAAAGTTTAGATGAGATGGAGTCAGACGAAGGACCAGAAATAGATTCCGAAATCGACATGTCAGATGTCGAGTTTTCATCTAATTTTGATAATGAGATGCTGCCTCAACTGCCTGAGCCTCCTCACAAAAAAAGCACAGAACCAACGGCAACTGCAAATGCCACTTGCCAGACACTACTAAATCATCCTTTCATCATCCTTTTACTCTGCTAACCAAATATATATATATATATTCATTATTCATATATGTTTCAGTGTGGTAAGCAAGCAGAACAGGCGCAGAATGAATGGAGAAAGAAGGGTTTACTAAGCTGAAAAGTGTAATGTGTAATACAAACAATGAAGGCTGAAACAGCTAGAACTGATACAAAGGAACAGGCACACTAGGTGAGCAAAACAACAAAGACACACGGACAGCTAGCTGACAGTACTCCACAAAAGACTCCAACGAACAAAAGGGCAATTATAGGCTGTAGTAGTGAGGTAGCCAGATTGCATATTTTCCCAATAGGATACATATCCAACTTATGTTCATTGCTGTAAATAATATTAAATATGTTTTTTCCTTTTTACTAGTAACCAGATGGGACCAAATGGAAACATATTTTAATTAACCTATCTCACAACCCTGATCAACACTGTACTAAATGCAATCACGCTTAACATCAATCAAGTGTTTGAAGCGTTTTTCACAAATTCAGAATTGCCAAAAAAACATTTAGCCCGACTTAATAGGTCCCAATTTCAAATATGTTCCTTGGGAGGGGATGGATGTATACACCTATTATTTGAAATGGGCTTGCAAATGTGGGAAACCTCAACCTGTCGAGTAGATACACGCCCGATACCAGAACAAACGTATTGGACGGGCATTTCATTTTTGCATGCATTGCTTCTTAAGGCTATATAATGGCAAAATAATTGCTATATAATTTTAATTACCTGACCCTGACATTTAGGCTCTAGGTGACTGTCATTTGACGTAACCTCCCCATATTCACAGTGACAGTGGAATAAAGTTATTTAACAAGAGGCTTATAAAACACTACAGAAACGTGAATGCATGGTGACTGAAACCTTCACGACGGAAGTACAGTCCCATTATGCAGTATGTCAGGATACTGTATCACAATTAAACATTGCAACGCCCAAATCAATGACATTACACGTGCCAAAGAAACAAGACCATGATCACAACAGCAATGTCCCTTCGATGCAGTAAGCTAGGTGTATTTTCGTAGTTGATCGATTGAAAGTGCATCCACTTACTGGGTGGTTGGCCGACCCTCAATGTTTGCACCTTTTCTCGGACAAAACATTGCCACTAAATCTGCCACCAATTCCATTTCTTCTGCATTGTGTGTAAAAAAACAAAAAACAACAGGGCTAAGAAAAAATCTAAAGTGCTACATCGAAACGACCAGAAAGCAAGTCAAAATAAATATTGGATGTTCCTGCATTACATCCTACAAGTATTACTTTATATTGCTGGATCTCCGATCACACCATCTGAAAAATGTGACTAGGCAAGCTAGAAGGCTGCTGCATGTCAGAGACTACAATCAACATGGCAAAATCGAAAACTGATTGGTTGAAGAATGACAATCAATAACCTCCTCCCAATTTGCTTCAACAGAAGATGTAATGTAATTAAACAGTGAATCGTCTTGTTCAACCATCTTTGGTGGCAGAGACATTGGCTGTTTATCAATTCCAAGTACGCTAAGAAGGTATTTGTGTCCTTGAGAAGAACGTTCTTGCCCAATGTCCTTGAGAGAATGGTCTTGCAAGATCGCAAGAACGGAGAACGCACCTATGTAAATTGAGATGCATGTGTGCTTGGCTATTACACAATACCCTGGGCTCAGATCATTTAACATTTCAGCAGCGACATGAGAACACTGGCATTATCAACGCATCATGTGATACACTTTTGCTGTATTGTGTTTGTGTATTATTTTTGTTTTTAATGTATGTTCCTACTTCATATAGTTAAAGACAAACTCAAAACAAGTGTTTGTCATTTTACTAATTTCATAGGATGCAAACTAAATTGCTATTTAACATTAAAAAAATTATGATGCTCCCGTTTGAATTGCTGTGTCTGTGCCACTACAGTGGTGAGAACAAGTATTTGAAATACTGCTTCAACTGTGAGAGATGAAATCTAAAACAAAAATCCAGAAAATCACATTGTATGAATTTTTTATAATTAATTTACATTTTATTGCATGTCAAGTATTTGATCCATCTGAAAAGCAGAACTTAATATTTAGTACAGAAATATGTTTTGCAATTACAGATATCATACGTGTCCTGTAGTTCTTGACTAGGTTTGCACACACTGCAGCAGGGATTTTGGCCCACTCCTCCATACAGACCTCCTCCAGATCCTTCAGGTTTCGGGGCTGTTGCTGGGCAATATGGATATGCAGCTGCCTCCAAAGATTTTCTATTGGGTTCAGGTCTGGAGACTGGCTAGGCCAATCCAGGATCTTGAGATGCTTCTTACGGAGCCACTCCTTAGTTGCCCTGGCTGTGTGTTTTGGGTCGTTGTCATGCTGGAAGACCCAGCCACAACCCATCTTCATTGCTCTTACTGATCTTACTGAGGGAAGGATGTTGTTGGCCAAGATCTTGCGATACATGGCCCCATCCATCCCCCCCTTAATACGGTGCAAACGTCCTGTCCCCTTTGCAAAAAAGAATCCCCAAAGAATGATGTTTCCACCTCCATGCATCACGGTTGGGATGGCATTCTTGGGTTCCTGCTCCTCCTCCCAAACACGGCGAGTGGTGTTTAGACCAAAAAACTCTATTTTTGTCTCATCAGACCCATGACCTTCTCCCATTCCTCCTCTGGATCCTCCAGATGGTCATTGACAAACGTCAAACGGGCCTGGACATGCGCTGGCTTGAGCAGGGGGACCTTGCGTGCGCTGCAGGATTTTAATACATGACGGTGTAGTGTGTTACTAATGGTTTTCTTTGAGACTGTGGTCCCAGCTCTTTTCAGATAATTGACCAGGGGATGCCCTGTAGTTCTGGGCTGATCCCTCACCTTCCTCATGATCATTGATGCTCCACGAGGTGCGGTCTTGCATGGACCCCCAGACCGACGGAGATTGACCATCACCTTGAACTTCTTCCATTTTCTAATAATTGCGCCAACAGTTGTTGCCTTCTCACCAAGTTGCTTGCCTATTGTCCTGTAGCCCATCCCAGCCTTGTGGAGGTTTACAATTGTATCCCTGATGACCTTCCACAGCTCTCTGATCTTGGCAATTGTGGAGAGGTTGGAGTCTGTTTGATTGAGTGTGTGAACATGTGTATTTTATACAGGTAACGAGTTCAAACAGTTGCAACTAAAACAGGTAATGAGTGGAGAACAGGAGGGCTTCTTTAAGAAAAACTAACAGGTCTGTGAAAGACAGAATTCTTACTGGTTGGTAGATGATCAAATACTTATGTCATGCAATAAAATGCAAATTAATTATTTAAAAATCATAAAATGTGATTTTCTGGATTTTTTTTTTAGATTCCGTCTCTCACAGTTGAAGTGTACCTATGGTAAAGATAACCCTCTACATGCTTTGTAAGTAGGAAAACCTGCAAAATGTATCAAATACTTGTTCTCCCCACTATATAGATCCCCTGCTGATTTTGTACATTTGCCCACTGACAAAGAAATTATCATTCTATAATCTTAATGATAGGTTTATATTAACAGTAAGAGACAGGATAACAAAATAAAATGCATGTAAAAAAATGTATACATTTATTTGCCTTTTAATGATTCAAGTAAGTTAATGATCCCCTCAATCAGAAAGATTTCTGGCTCTCAGATGTATTGTATACAGGTAACGAGCTCAGATTAGAAGCGCTCTCTTAAAGGGAGTTCTCTTACTTTAAACGTATCTGTATAAAAGACACCTGTCCACAGAAGGTATCAATCCAATTCCAAGCTCTCCACCATTGCCACGACCATAGTGCTGTCCAAGGATGTCAAGAACAAGATTGCAGACCTACACTAGGAATGGGCTACAAGACCAGCACCAACAGCTTGGTGAGGTGACAGCAGTTGGTGTGATTATTTGCAAATGGAACAAACACAAAAGTTTGTTCCAGTCTCCCTCGGTCTGGGCCTTCATGCAAGATCTCACATTGTGAAATTGCAATGATCATGAGAACGGTGAGGAATCAGCCCAGAACTACACAGCATCTTGTCAGTGATCTCAAGGAAGCTGGGTCCATAGACACAAGGAAAACAATTGGTGACACTATGCCGTGAAAGACTCAAATCCTGCACCGTCCCCAAGGTCCCCCTGCTCAAAAAAGCACATGTATAGGCCCGTCTGAAGGTTGCCAATGAACATCTGAATGATTCAGAGGAGAACTGGGTGAAAGTGTTGTGGTCAGATGAGACCAAAATCAAGCACTTTGGCATTAACTCAACTCGCTCTGTTTGGAGGAGGAAGAATGATGCCTATGACCCCAAGAGCACCATCCCTAACATCAAACATGGAGGTGGAAACTTTATGCTTTGATTTGTGTTTTTCTGCTAAGGGGACAGGACAACTTCACCGTATCAAAGGGAAAATGGACAGGGCCATGTCCTGTTAAATCTTGGGTGAGAACCTCCTTCCCTCAGCCAGGGCATTGAAAGTGGGTTGTGGATGGGTATTCCGGCATGACAGTGACCCAAAACGCATGGCCAAGGCAACAAAAAAGTTGTGCACATTAAGTTCAAGAAGAAGCACATTAAGGTCCTGGAGTGGCCTAGCCAGTCTCCACAGGTTTTCGTTGTGATTAAGGTCTGGAGGGAGCTGAATGTTCGAGTTGCCAAACGTCAGCCTCGAAACCTTGACTTGCAAGATCTGCAAAGAGGAGTGGGACAAAATAACTCCTGGTATGTGTGCAAACCTGTTGGCCAATTACACAAAACGTCTGACCTCTGTGATTGCCAAAAAGGGTTTTGCCACCAATTACAAAGTCGTGTTTTGCAGAGGTGTTGAAAACTTATTTTACTCATTAAAATGGAGAGTGGAGAGTTTGGAATCTGATTGATTGATTGATTGCTTCTGTGGACAGTGTGGAAGAGTGTGCTCCTAATCTCAGCTCGTTACCTGTATAAAAGATATCTGGTAGCCAGAAATATTTCTGATTTAGAGGGGATCAAATACTAATTTCACTAATTAAAATGCAAATCAACTAATATTTTTGACATGCGTTTTTCTGGATTTGTTGGGTGTTCTTCTGTCTCCCACTGTTCCAATAAACCTACAGTTAATATTTTAGACTGATCAATTCTGTCAGTGGGCATATGTACAAAATTATCAGGGGATCAAACACTTTTTCCCTCTCTGTAAATGACTACTTGGGATAATAGGATTGGTCACTCTGGCTGTATAATGATTACTAATGTTATATACTGGTGACTGACACTGACCATGCAATGTAACCTGACAATATAATTATACAATAACCCATTAATTGTGTGCCTTCTAGGCAAAAGAGACCAAAATGTGAAGATTGAATCAAAGGACTTTTCTCTATGTAGATAAGTAGCTTAACACCTTACTAGTTACTTGCTTTAGAAAGTAAGTTACTTTATGGGAACTTAAACTACTAACTGTAATTTGTATATTTTAAATGTAACGTTCCCCAACACTGGTCACAACACAGCGCATCACATCTTGCTGCGTGTGGGACTGCATAGCCGCAGATTGGTCAGATTGCCCAGAATGACCACTGTCCACCATCGAAAGTGCATAAAATGAGCATGCAAACATTGGATATGGACAATAGAGCAGTGGCAAAAAGATGAGTCCCGTTTTTCATCACGTGGACGGCTGCGTTCACGTTCGCCATTTACCTGGGGAAGTGATGGCACCAAGATGCATTGTGGAAAGACTACAAGCTGGTGAGGGCATTTGAGGCTCTGGGCAATGTTCTGCTGTGAAAGTGAATTTGACTCGTGCAACCTACCTAAACATTGCAGTGAACCAGTTACACACATTTTTGGGAAATGGTTGGAAGAGCATGAGAGTACACGGTGTTGCCCTGGCCTTTAAACTCTCCAGATCTCAGACCAACTGAGCAACTGCTGGATGTGTTGGAACCAATGAGTCTGATCCATGGCAAATCCACCTCACAACTTACAGGACATGAAGGATCTGCTGCTAATGCCTTGGTGCCAGATACCACAGGACACCTTCAGGGGTTTTGTAGGGTCCATGTCTTGGCACTCTTTTGGTGACACTTGCAGGACCAATGGTGTATTAGGCAGGTGGTCATAGGCAGGTTTATCAGCACTAATTTACCTTTCAAATATAATTTGGACTTCCGTGTTCTATAGAAAGAGGTTAGCAAGTTATAAAATTAACAATATAATTCCTCTATTATAATAATAAGGTCAGTTGAATACATTGACTCATTCAAACCAATAGGAAACTTTGGAAATCATTGTGACCAAAGCAATATATTATAAATTACTTACAAGGTCATCACCGCAAAAATTTACAATATGCGTAAAGGCATAAAGAGGAATTTAAAAGGATGTATGTGATAAGGAAAACAAGAGTGAGGAACATGCAGTAAAGTTTCATGGAGGAGTGGCAGCTGGGGCTTTTGGTGGAATGAAAATGTCTCTAAAGTAGCCGCAGATTGAAAAAGAGCACATATGCAGCTGGCGGCTGGTTGGCCAGCAGGAGCTAGAACAGGAAGCATGGCCATTGTGGATGTAAGAATCCATCAGAAGGATGAAAAAGAGGAGAGGTGAGGGTGAAGTCTGTCTTGGGTGGGGTGTTTGGAGTTCAGAGACTGATGCTGGGTAGCTGGTAGACCTAGGGAGGGAAGGAAAACCAATAGACAGGCATCCTTTGGTGTGACTTTTAGCGTATTCGTTATCTACAACCGATACATCCAATCGACATCTTTAATGCAAGCTTATTTTATTATCTAAAAAACAGCCATAATCAAACACATGAATCCATGATTAAATAAAAGGTCCTATATTGTGTACTAGAGATTCCTTGGTTGTCAGGAGAGCAGAAACAGAAACCAGGATATATAAATCTTCATTATCTATCTGCCTGTCTGTCCTGTGTCTACAGACGTTTTTGAAGATGTTTGGAGGTGTTTTATACTATTTTATTACCAAGACCGTAAGAAAGAGGTGGATGGATGGCAGACAGTCGGACATACAAGGGCTAGAAACCCGTCATCAGGGGGCAATGTATGGTCAGGAGTTCAGACAGCTACACCAGATTCCAGCATGTGCCTGAGTTTTTGTCCTTTTGCCCTGTCTTATATTATTGTGCTTGACGGAAATATGATGGTTTGTCCTGCGAGGATGGGATAGCCCCTCCAGCAGCCTCAGTAGCACATTGTCCAGTCTAGCAAGTCCCTCCAGGTCCACCCTTTACAAGAGAGATTTTAATATATATACACAATGCCTTGCAAAAGTATTCACCCCCCCCCCCCTTGGCTTTTTACCTATTTTGTTACATTACAGCCTTTAGTTCACTGTTTTTTCATTTGAATTGTATGTGATGGATCAGAACACAATAGTCTGAGTTGGAGAAGTGAAATGTGAAAAATATATACATAATTTTTTTTTTTTTTTACTGAAAATTGGCTTGCATATGTATTCACCCCCTTTATTATGAAGCCCATAAAAAGCTCTGGTGCAACCAATTACCTTCAGAAATCACATAATTAGTGAAATGATGTCCACCTGTGTGCAATCTAAGTCTGTCAGTACACACCTTTTCTTGAAAGGCCACAGAGGCACCACTAACCAAACACTGCCATGAAGACCAAGGAACTCTCCAAACAAGTAAGGGACAATGTTCAGAAGTACAAGGATAGGTCAGGGATAGGTTATAAAAAAAATATATATATATTTAATGATCCCCAGGGGAACCATCAAATCTATCATAACCAAATGGAAAGAACATGGCACAACAGCAAACCTCTCAAGAGATGGCCGCCCACCAAAACGCATAGACTGGGCAAGGAGGGCATTAATCAGAGATGCAGCACAGAGACCGAAGGTAACCCTGGAGGAGCTGCAGAGTTCCACAGCAGAGACTGGAGTATCTGTACATAGGACGACAATAAGCCGTATGCTCCATAGAGTTAGGCTTCATGGCAGTGTGGCCAGAAGAAAATCATTACTTTCAGCAAAAAACTAAATGGCATGTTTTGAGTTTGCGAAAAGGCATGTGGGAGTCTCCCAAAATGTTTGGAGGAAGGTGCTCTGGTCTGATGAGACACAAATGTAACTTTTTGTCCATCAAACAAAACGCTATGTCTGGTGCAAACCCAACACATCACATCACCCAAAGTACACCATCCCCGCAGTGAAACTTGCTGGTGGCAGCATCATGCTGCAGGGTTGTTTTTCAGAAGCCAGGACTGGGAAACTGGTCTGAGTTGAGGAAAAGATGGATGGTACTAAATACAGGGATATTCTTGAGCAAAACCTGTACCACTCTGTGCGTGATTTGAGGCTAGGACTGAGGTTCACCTTCCAGCAGGACAATGACCCCAAACATACTGCTAAAGCAACACTTGAGTGGTTTAAGGGGAAACGTAAATGTGTTGGAATGGCCTAGTCAAAGCCCAGTCCTCAATCCAATAGAAAATCTGTGGTCAGACTTAAAGATTGCTGTTCACAAGCGCAAACCATCCAACTTGAAGGAGTTGGAGCAGCTTTGCAAGGAGGAATGGGCAAAACTCCCAGTGGTAAGATGTGGCAAGCTCATAGAGACTTATCCAAAGCGACTTGGAGCTGTGATTGCTGCAAAAGGTGGCTCTACAAAGTATTGACTTTAGGGGGGTGAATAGTTATGTACATTGACTTTTTCTGTTATTTTATCCTATTTGTTTGCTTCACAATAAATAAAAAATATATCTTTAAAGTTTATGTTCTGAAAATTAAATGATGCAAATCCTAAAACAATCCATGTTAATTCCAGGTTGTGAGGCAACAAAACACGAATAAGGGGGGGGGGGTGAATATTTTTGCAAGGTACTGTATTTTAGGCCTAATAGTATGAACCAGCCAAAGCCTTTCTGGTTCCTAATCTGCTGTGTCAAGGCCTGCTTTTAAAGTATATCCTTAGAATGATGAGACTATATGTAACATTAAGAACATTTATAGGAATGTAGAACGTAACTGGAAACTAAGAAAAATACAGGTTCATTATATGAAGAAGCTGCCATCATTTTATTACCTTCTTTTGTTGTTTTACTGCTGAAGGGCTTTTTGCTTTGGGCTAGAGAAGTCCTATACAAATAGTTATCATTATTATTTGACTCCAGTCATGCAGACTGGAGTCAAATAATAATGATAACTATTTGTCCAACATCTTGTAATATAGCTCTAAATCCATATAGTGAGGCACATAACTGTACACCAACAGTAAGGTCAATCGGATTACCGGTTGATCTCAAGGTAGTTTTTAT
>JACXGJ010010101.1:0-22626 GCA_016801105.1 Esox niger | reverse complement strand
CCTGGGACAGTTGGTCATATCTCTGGCCCTGGGACAGTTGGTCATGTCTCTGGCCCTGGGACAGTTGGTCATGTCTCTGGCCCTGGGACAGTGGGTCATGTCTCTGGCCCTGGGACAGTTGGTCATATCTCTGGCCCTGGGACAGTTGGTCATGTCTCTGGTCCTGGGACAGTTGGTCATGTCTCTGGCCCTGGGACAGTGGGTCATGTCTCTGGCCCTGGGACAGTTGGTCATGTCTCTGGCCCTGGGACAGTGGGTCATGTCTCTGGCCCTGGGACAGTTGGTCATGTCTCTGGCCCTGGGACAGTGGGTCATGTCTCTGGCCCTGGGACAGTTGGTCATGTCTCTGGCCCTGGGACAGTTGGTCATGCCTCTGGCCCTGGGACAGTGGGTCATACCTCTGGTCCTGGGACAGTGGGTCATACCTCTGGCCCTGGGACAGTGGGTCATACCTCTGGCCCTGGGACAGTGGGTCATACCTCTGGCCCTGGGACAGTGGGTCATACCTCTGGCCCTGGGACAGTGGGTCATACCTCTGGCCCTGGGACAGTGGGTCATACCTCTGGCCCTGGGACAGTGGGTCATATCCCTCACCTTCACAGTGTCACCAGAGATGCTTCTGGGGAAGATTGGAAACTGCAGTCGTATTAAAGGCAACTGGTTATCCAAGCCTATCTCAGGGGTGTCAAACTGGTTCCACAGAAAGCCGAGTGGATGCTGGTTTTTGGTTTGTTTTCTCAATTGGTGCCCAACTGAGACCAAATAGAACCAGGTGAAGGAAGATGTAATATGTGACCCGTTAACACATCGTGCTCAAGGTGAGAGTGAAAACCTGCAGACACTTGGTCGTCCATGGATCCGGTTTGACACCTGTGCCCTACGTTGTCAAAGGGTTGTCAGAGGGTTGTCAGAGGGTTGTCAGAGGGTTGTCAGAGGGTTGTCAGAGGGTTGTCAGAGGGTTGTCAGAGGGTTGTCAAGGGGTTGTGTGGGGACTTACTGGCTTATTCTGGGAGAAGGAGTGTCCTCATTTAGGCAGTGAATTTGGGCACATTAGCACAACCACATTACTTCAGAGATGTGAGATATTTCACTTCTTTGTCACATCCAATATTTTCGGTAGTTAAGTATTTCAAAGAAAATGAGCGGTTTCTTACCTCATACTTTGAGTTCCTACAATAGGTTTTTGTGATGGTTAACTTAGCAACCACACAATGTAGGATTGCAGCTGGTCAAAATGTGGACGGGCGGAGCTTTATAAGTTCTTCCATTCATTGACCAATGAGATTTCCAACACTTCCTTTTTAAACATCTCTGGTGTCCTGCTGGTATCTATAGGTGATATGTGATAATAGGAATACGCAGGATGGAAAGATTAAAGGGATATTTGGTTTTCATGCACTTTGGCCTCAAATCTTTGTGTAAAATGTCATACCCCATAATTCGCTGGCTACCTTAGTGATTAGCAGGAGCCCTAATGGACTTACTCATCCAAAAAATATACATTGTTGGCAGTACATGCCTGTCAATGTCAAAACGCTATTTACAGTATTATAAGCATAAACATAAATTTAACTGAGTTAGCCAATACATTTGCTAGACAGTTTGAAAGTTGACAGGGAAAGTATTCAGTTTACATTCACTATCTGCCAGAACTTTTAAGGATGTTTAGTTAGCATTTTGTATAATTTGGCACGGCACACTTGGTAACTAGCTAAAGTTACTTACACAAATTCCCTCTGTTTAACTTGGTGATGATTGGTATCAGATTTCATAGTTTTCTTGCAATAAATCATTAGCAGGAAAATTATGTAGCTTGTATTTCTTTGTCCATATAATTACTGAAAAAAATTAAGCACCTTTTTCAGCCATTTTGGAAAGGAAAGAAAAAGGTGCAGTGATTTTTGTATTTTTTTCCAGAGCTGTATGCTAGTTAAATGCTAAGTACAAGTCAGAGACACACTTGCCAAAGTGTCCATGAAAACATCTACAAACGTCCCTTTAATCAAAGTGCCAGCTAGGTTTTTGGGGTAAACTATGCTAGTGGTACTAATGATATTTTTCGTCCAATAGGAGCCAGGAAGGGGCAGGCCCTGTAGTCGTTGACAGGAAGTCTTGTACTCTTCCTGTTTTTCGTAACAGGGCAGGGCTTCTGCACGCCCGTCTACAGCAGCTGGGCGGTCCAGAAAATGCTCACACCTTTAGCAGTAAGTCTGATTGGTTAAAACCCTTTAGAAACAGTTATTCCCCTGGACTCAGTACTTGGAGGGGTGGATATGTACTCTGCTGTAACTGTCTGGTTGAATTTGAGTGGTTGGTTCTGGTGAATTTGCTTTGGGTTGTGGCCCCTACGTCTTCATGGCAGTTTGTCTACAGCTCTTTAAGGGAATGAGTAAGGCATATTTAGTGTAAAATACATTTAGAAGAGTGCAGAGATTTTCCAGGATCTCGGAACACCTCTCATTGTTGACCCCTCGTGTTCCACTGCATTGTCTTTCTGTTGCCAGCGTACCACTCTGATTCAGACGTGTCCAGCCAGGCCGTGCTGCTGGGGAATGTGGCCACAGAGGTCTGTTTGACCGTGCTGGACATTCTCAGTGTCTTCACGATGGCATTCAAGGTACTTACCATATACAATGCCAGGTATACCATCACTAAAGGCCAGCGGTCCCCTCAGTAAAAGGATGTATGCTGTGTTCGTCCATATCACTACTGAATTTAAATCAGCCTTTTTATTTGGGTCGTCTGTGTCGTGTTCGAAGGAATGCTTGATTGTGCACGCCTTCATCGGGAATCACTGCCTTTATTAGCAGTTGTCATATTTTGTAACTGGGTTCATATTGTGTAACTGGGTTCATATTGTGTAACTGGGTTCATATTGTGTAACTGGGTTCATATAGTGTAACTGGGTTCATGTTGTGTAGCTGTTGTCATATATTATGTAACAGGTGTTGGTACATTCATTGTTTTCTTCATAGGTGTCCATGTACCTGGCTCCTGCGTATTGAACAGTTGGTCTGTTTTAACTCAGTCCCCTCTCTCTTAGTACCAGACATGTTTACGTCTATGTCCTCAAACACATTGGAACCAGGATCTGTATTGACCTGTCTGTCTCTCTGTATGGACCTGTCTGTCTAACTGAATTGCCTGGTGTGTCTCGCTGTAATGACATGTTTGCCTGTGATGTTCTGTCTTTTCCATTCAGACCCAGCTGAACCAGGACTTGGGCCACAATGCCCTTATGAAGAAGGTGTTCCAGGTCTATCTCTGCTTCCTGCAAATCCCCCAGTCAGAAGCTGCCCTGAAGCAGGTTTTCATCTCTCTACGTACCTTCATCTCCAAGGTCAGGGGTCTGGAGCTTCCCAGCCTTATAGTTCCTCTCTCTGTTGTTTTAGACCTGTTTCCTCTAGGTTTCCATGGCTACCTCTGCTAGCTGTCATCTGTCTTAGTTTTGCATCTTACTTTCTTGGCCCCATTTCCCCCCCCCCCCTCCCCCCTCTCCCCCTCCCACCCTCTCCCCCTCAGTTCCCTTGCACCTTCTTCAACGGCCGTGCCGATATCTGCGCCTCTCTCTGCTATGAGATCCTGAAGAGCTGTAGCTCCAAGCTGAGCTCCATCCGCAGTGACGCTGCCCACCTGCTCTACTTCCTGATGAAGAGTAACTATGACTACACTGGGCGCACATCCTTCGTACGCACACACCTGCAGGTGAGCCTGGGAGTCTGAGGGCAAATGTAAGACTGAAAACCTAAAAATGTCAAACTCCTACTGAAAAAATATATTTTATTATACTATTAAAGGGGCTGTGTAGATCCAGCCCCTCAGGTCTACAAGACCTGTCCCAGCGTTTTAAACAATGTCAGGACTTGTCTGATCCCCCGTGTCCCTTACCAAACGAGACTGGAAAAGTACAAGTGACTGCATATGGAAAAGGAACGGTTTTAGGGTGGGGGCAGTGCTGTGTTTCAGGGTGGGGGGGCAGTGCTGGGTTTCAGGGTGGGGGGGCAGTGCTGCGTTTCATGGTGGGGGGGCAGTGCTGGGTTTCTAAAGCAAGTATGAGGAGATACACGTCCATGTAAAGTGATAGACGGACCGGTGAGGACGTTTAAATAGGTAATATCTCAGGCACATCCTAATGCTCGTTTATTTTAAACGTCTTCCATATGACTTTTAAGATTGGTCAAGATGCTTTGGTCCTATGAAACCTGTTAATTTTCTGCTCATATTTGAAAGTCATTGCGACTTCCTGATAGTTTCTAATAGACTCCACCCTGTGTTCCCCCTGGCCCCTCCCTCTAGGTGGTGATTGCTGTCAGTCAGCTGATTGCTGATGTCATCTTGATCGGAGGAACCCGCTTCCAGCAATCTCTCGCCATTATAAATAACTGTGCCAACAGTGACAAGAATGTCAAGGTGAAGAGGGACCAGGGGCTGTATGTTGCCCCGCCCAGATTCTCTCTTGTTAAATTATCCACTATCTGTGTTTAAAGGGCTTAAAATACAAGTGCCATTTAACTATTACTGGACTGATTTTTTTAAATGTTGTCTTTTATTTTGGGGTATGTCCGGACCGAGCTGTTTTGTTGTTTATTCCATTCAATGCATGAACAGCAATATCAGCAATATGCATGAATGGATTCTAAGAAAAGCACTAATTCCCATGAAAACGTAGTAATACATTCAATAGATTTGCTATTCAACCGTTTATTAATTTTAATGGCCATAACTACTCTGAGGGTGTGTCCCCGAGGCACCAGAATATTGGACCAGGATAGCTTCTACAATAACATATCCCTCTACATCTTCCTGACTTGTTTTACTGTCTTTCTCTCTGAAGGACACAGCGTTTCCAGGGGATGTGAAAGACCTCACCAAGCGGATCCGAACGGTCCTGATGGCCACGGAACAGATGAAGGAGCATAAGGATGACCCGGAGGTGCTGGTGGACCTGCAGTACAGCCTGGCCAAGTCCTATGCCTCCACGCCTGAGCTCCGCAAGACCTGGTTGGACAGCATGGCACGCATACACAGCAAGAACTCTGACCTCTCTGAGGTAGGCTCCATGAAGCTAACCCCTGACCTCTAACCCTGAACTCTCACCCACTGACCTCTTACCCAGACCTTGAGGTGATCGTTTCCCCATGTTATTGTTGAACATACGTTCTTTATTAGAAGTGACTGCTGGTCGGCTGATCTGTAAATGTTATGTCAGTCTGTGTTAAGTCTGTTGGTCTGTGTGTGTTGTCAGTTGATCTGTGTCTGTTGTCTCGTTGGCAGGTGGCTATGTGTTATGTCCATGTGACGGCTCTGGTGGCAGAGTACCTGCGGAGGAAAGGTCAGTGTTCACATTCACAAAGGAAGGTTCACCTGGTCTGGGGACGCTTTGCATGGAAACCTTGCAACTATTTGGATCTTGACTTTCCTGTATGCTTTGGATTATCGTTTTAACGCATAACAACCAAAAAATCTACTCCATGTGTGTTTGGGCAAAATTGAGTGGCAGAACCTGAAGTGCATCATGCGTTTCATCATTACTCAACCAGTTAAAACTGTAAGGTTGAATAAATCTGTCTTTGTAGAAGCCTGAGACAAATCTTTCAAAATGTCCCCTAGGATCTTCTAATACTCGTATACACATCAAACGTTTTAACAACGTTATTTAACACAGAATTTCCCTCAATTAAACAAAACATAGTGGTCACAGGTGGATATATGCCTGAACTTTTATTCCGTTTTTGTTTTCTAGTATGTTTACATACATCATATTTGTCTTGACATTGTGGCTGTAGATTCTAGTGACCACTGGGCGTCGCCTGTCACATCCCTCCTATCATGTCCTGTCAAAGCCACACCCACCAAGGCTGGTCGTTCACATTGGTCTTTACTTCTTACATCAAATTATTTCAACTATTTGCGCATAGGCTTATTCAAGACACGTGCAGTGGTGAATTTAAATGTCATCCTGTGATTGATTACGGTCTTATCAGAACATTTATGGCTGTGAGCAAAGGTGAACATGTTTGGATTCATGCCCTGATGCCTTTCTGTCAGAGTGTAAACATGTCATGGCAGTGGCAGTTTTGTGGCTCCGCTCGCACTGATTTCCTCAGATAAGATGACCTCAGGCGTTCTGGATATCAGCTCATTCCTGCATGTTATCTCCTGTTATCAGCCTTGATGCTGGACTCTGACTGTAGCTCCCACGCTGCGCAGTGTGACAGGCTGGTTGGGCTGGCCTTGCTTGCATATGGAATGACTGGAATGAACCCCCGTCACTACTAAAGAAACACTGTAGATGGAACAACTTTGATTTAAAGGACCTGGCAATTATTGTGTGTGTGTGCGTGTGCGTGTGTGTTATCAGGAATGTTCAGCCAAGGCTGCTCAGCGTTCAGGGTACTCACTCCCAACATCGAGGAGGAGGCCGCCATGATGGAAGATGTGGGCATGCAGGACGTGCACTTTAACGAGGTCAGCGACCTTTAACCCTGACCCTTCAGCCTGTTTTGTAGGTTTCATCTGTAATAATCAGAGCATTTGGTTTGAGAGGGCAGAGGGTAATCCAGCAAAGGGAATTGGGCTTGTTGTACGTGTGAAATGTTACAGGAATATTATATATCATATTAGAACCCCAACGTTTCCAGTGTGATACGGCTAGGGCTAGGGTTAGGGTATATATAACCCTATATAGGGTTAGGGTATATATAACCCTATATAGGGTTAGGGTTCGGGTTAGGGTTAGGGGTTATGGTTAGGGTATATATAACCCTATATAGGGTTAGGGTATATATAACCCTATATAGGGTTCGGGCTAGGGCTAGGGTTAGGGTTAGGGTATATATAACCCTATATAGGGTTCGGGTTAGGGGTTATGGTTAGGGTATATATAACCCTATATAGGGTTAGGGCTAGGGTTAGGGTTAGGGTTAGGGTGTATATAACCCTATATAGGGTTAGGGCTAGGGTTAGGGTTAGGGGTTAGGGTTAGGGTATATATAACCCTATACAGGGTTAGGGCTAGGGTTAGGGTTAGGGTTAGGGTATATATAACCCTATATACCATGGAACAGTCTGACAACATTAAATTCACCGAAGACAATCCGACAATCTGAACCTTTCAAAGGCCCAGAATGCACAGTCCAAAGCCTGGAGTAAATGTATGACCTCACCTGTTTGCTGAATCCCTGGGATGGAGGGCACATGGAGGGTACGCACTTCAAAGAGGCAATGGTTCTCCCATGATGCATCAGTGTGTTTATGTTGTAGCAGTTTTTCCAGTGAATGCTGTATCATTCTATTCCTCGTCATGATGTGAACCAATACTATTGATGTTTTTCTCAGATGGCACAAGGAAATTCATGCTAATAGGTCACCTATCATCTCAGAGAGCTGTTATCTCCTCATTTCCTGACTATCAGTGGTTTTCCTAGTCAGTCACACTGAAGGCCTTTGGATATTCTTATCATAGAATCAGCAGTATTAGATTAACAACAGTAGAAATGTCTTATAGAAACAGCAGTATTAGATTAACAACAGGAGAAATGTCCTATAGAATCAGCAGTATTAGATTAACAACAGGAGAAATGTCCTATAGAATCAGCAGTATTAGATTAACAACAGGAGAAATGTCCTATAGAATCAGCAGTATTAGATTAACAACAGGAGAAATGTCCTATAGAAGCAGCAGTATTAGATTAACAACAGGAGAAATGTCCTATAGAAGCAGCAGTATTAGATTAACAACAGGAGAAATGTCCTATAGAAGCAGCAGTATTAGATTAACAACAGGAGAAAAGTCCTATAGAATCAGCAGTATTAGATTAACAACAGGAGAAAAGTCCTATAGAATCAGCAGTATTAGATTAACAACAGGAGAAATGTCCTATAGAAGCAGCAGTATTAGATTAACAACAGAAGAAAAGTCCTATAGAATCAGCAGTATTAGATTAACATCAGGAGAAATGTCCTATAGAAGCAGCAGTATTAGATTAACAACAGAAGAAATGTCCTATAGAAGCAGCAGTATTAGATTAACAGCGCTGCAGTAATCAAACACAATGTTAACTATTCTTACTCCACTTATTCACATAGCTTAACGGTAACCGGTACATTCTTTACACACCAGCCACTAAGAGCGGAACATATTTTAATGAATTCACTCCGCTGTAAAGAGGTTTTGGGTGTCCTTGGCAGTTTTATGAGCTGAGTGCATAATGAGCTGTTAGCGTCCCAATCCCATTCCAGGATGATATGCACGCGTGCAGGCTAGCCGGCTGCTCATCTCGCTATAAAACAATGAAACGGCCATCTCCTTCCTTATGGTCTCGCCAGCCAGCAGTGACCAACACGGCTGACTCCTAAAGGGCATTCAGTAGCCTAGATAGTGTACTAGATTTGACCCTAGCCCACAGACGTCTCGCAGAACGCAGTGTGCACTATAATGGGAATATTGGGTCCCATTTAGGGCCAGTAGGGGTTGGGGAGGAAGTGACCCTGTTACAGTGCAGTCACCCTGAGCACTTATTTACACAACCAGATGGAGAATGAAATTATAGACACAATTGCCCTGGAAAACTGTTATATGGTGTGTGTGTGTGTGTACCATTTGCCGGTCTCCATGAGGCAAAAGTCGATATGTGGCTCAGGGTTTAGGTTTAGGGTCAAATTTACAATTCATTTTAGAATTAGAATTGGGGTTTCTTTAAGGTCCTGTCATTGTTGGTTAAGTTTAGGGTTAAGGTTAGGCACTACACCTAGGTAAAATGTGGGAATAAATGTTACTTTATTGAGGTTAAGGTTAGCGTTTGATTAGTGAAAGTTTAAGGTTAGGATTAGGGTAAGGGTTAAGGTTAGGTTTAGGGTTAAGATTAGGGCAAGGGAGCATGCAATTTTCTATTTTCTGGTCCTCATGAGGTTAGCTGTACAAACTTGTGCGTGTGTGTGTAGGAGGTGCTGATAGAGTTACTTGAGGAGTGTGCTGACAGTCTCTGGAAAGCTGAACGCTACGAACTCATCGCAGATGTCTACAGACTGATCATCCCCATCTACGAACAGAGGAGAGACTTTGAGGTACTGGTCCTAGTGTACTGACTCCCACCGACCCGGTCAGTTCTACGACAGTCTTCCTTACTGGGTCAGGTCAACAACACAAACCTGGTCAGTCCTAGGAGGTACCACAAAGCAGGATAAACAAGTTAATTACACCAGACCTTTTTAAACCCAAACCAGAAATAACTTTTCAATTTTGTTTTCATCAAAATGCAAAACTTTGATGTGTTTGATTCTTTAATTCATTAGACCAAAGACATTTCAAGCAAATCTTCCCACAATATATTTTTTATTACAGAACATTTATGTAAGTTTATCCTCAATCTATCATATTTATTTTATAAAGCCGTTTTTACATCAGCATTTGTTACAAAGTGCTTTGACAAAACACTCGGCCTTGAACCCCATCCTGCCAGGTTGTGTACCTCTTTGGACCCTGTTTGTCTCAGCTTTACACGACAGCAGTGATGCTATATGCAGAAACAGGTTTGTGAAACCTTTAAGAAACATTTTGAGTTCTGGGGTTGAGCGTCTCTACACTGTTGTCATAGAAACTGAGTCACCTGTACGACACACTCCATCGGGCATACACCAAGGTGATAGAAGTGATGCATTCTGGGAAGAGATTGCTGGGAACCTTCTTCAGAGTGGCCTTCTTTGGCCAGGTAAGTTTCAACCTCACTAATTGTCTTGGCTCAGGAAGGTCCAGTCAGATAACACCTTTGGGCCTTTATAAACGATTTGCCTTTACAAGTAAATTGTCATAATTAATGTACCATAATTAAGTCATATCGAATGGAGTGTCCCAATCCGTTGTCCAGCTATTTGATGTATTCATGTAGTTTTTAAAGCAGTTTTGGTGAGCAGTTCTTTAGCAGCACCTGATCAGAAACATTAAATGGATTTGTTTTTTAAGATAAAGTGTTGTCATGGGGATGTATACAAGGCAAGAAGTCATTCTTATCCCTCATTAGATTAATCTCAATGAAAGCATGACATGCAAGAACCTTAACACACTGTTTCTCTCATCCCTTTTCTCCTCTTTCTCCTCTACAAGGCGGCGGTAAGTGACTCCTCTGGGTTCTAACTGTGGGTTCTTGCTATTGGTTCTAGATATGGCTTCTAAGTTTGTGTGTGGAAGTGCATTCCCTACAGTCATCAATAGATATAGTTTGTGCCTACTGGTACTACTAAACCATGGACCGGTACTTCTAAACCATGGACCGGTACTACAAAACCATGGACCGGTACCACTAAACCATGGACCGGTACTACAAAACCATGGACCGGTACTACAAAACCATGGACCGGTACCACTAAACCATGGACCGGTACCACTAAACCATGGACCGGTACCACTAAACCACGGACCGGTACTACTAAACCATGGACCGGTACTACTAAACCATGGACCGGTACCACTAAACCACAGACCGGTACCACTAAACCACGGACCGGTACTACTAAACCACGGACCGGTACTACAAAACCATGGACCGGTACCACTAAACCACGGACCGGTACTACTAAACCACGGACCGGTACTACTAAACCACGGACCGGTACTTCAAAACCATGGACCGGTACTACTAAACCAGGCTGTGTTGATCCGTCTTAGCTGAAATACTGTATTTTCACTTTCTACCTGTACGCTAAAATGTTTTCTCCTGAACCTCAACATTTTTCTTTTATGGGAGTGTATGGCATGCTGCTCACTGTTTACTCAGTGAAATGGCTGCTTGCTCCAACTCTTCTCCTTCCGTCTTTGAGCGGAGACAGAACGTTACTCTCCCCTCATTGGTTCTGTTCTCTACCTGGTTTATGACCTGTGAATAAGGAGGAGATTTGCACCAATGACCACTACATCACTAAACAGTGGGAATGAACACTGATCTTATACAGAGGACGTTTTCCACTTAGGACACCAGGGTTGAAACAAAAGACAGAGGCCTTTATATTGGCCAGAGCACTGGAAAGCACTCAGCCTACAGGAGTCTGAAGTCAACTGTATGGTCTCCAGCCAGCGAAGGGCTCAGCAACACACACATATTCTGTCAGACTTGGGCCCTTAGTGTTGCTTTTGCTTGAAATACATTCAAAATGTGTGTTTGTTGCGTTACTAGTCTGTCATTGTGTTGGCCTGTCTGTTTTCATGAAGTGTGTCCGTCACATGCTGACCTCTTCCTCCAGGGGTTTTTTGAGGATGAGGATGGTAAGGAGTATATCTACAAGGAACCCAAGTTCACTCCTCTGTCGGAGATCTCCCAGAGGCTGCTGAAGCTCTACTCAGACAAGTTTGGACAAGAGAACGTCAAGCTAATTCAGGACTCCAGCAGGGTGAGGAATGGGGGAGTGAGGAATGGGGGAGTGAGGAATGGGGGAGTGAGGAATGGGGGAGTGGAGGAATGGGGGAGTGAGGAATGGGGGAGTGGAGGAATGGGGGAGTGAGGAATGGGGGAGTGGAGGAGTAGAGGAAAGGGGAGTGGAGGAGTAGAGGAAAGGGGAGTAGAGGAGTAGAGGAAAGGGGAGTGGAGGAGTAGAGGAAAGGGGAGTAGAGGAGTAGAGGAAAGGGGAGTAGAGGAGTAGAGGAGTGCAGGAAAGGGAAAAGGGGGAGTGTCATGTCTGTTAAATGGTAATGAGCTGGCTGGCTGTCTACAGGTGGACCCTACACACCTGGACAGTAAGTTGGCCTACATCCAGGTGACCCATGTCACACCCCACCTGGACGACAAGGAGCTGGAGGATCGGAGGACCGACTTCGAGAAGAACCACAACGTCCAACGATTCGTCTTTGAGACCCCCTTCACCATGTCGGGCAAGAAGCAGGGAGGGGTGGAAGAGCAGTGCAAACGCAGAACAATCCTTACTAGTACGGAACCTAGAACAATCCTCACTAGTACGGAACCTAGAACAATCCTCACTAGTACGGAACCTAGAACAATCCGCACTAGTACGGAACCTAGAACAATCCGCACTAGTACGGAACCTAGAACAATCCTCACTAGTACGGAACCTAGAACAATCCTCACTAGTACGGAACCTAGAGGACAGAACTCTGCTTTGTAGTAGGGTTCTTAGAACTATTTAGACCTTTCTTAATTTTTTATGTTAATGTTACCTTATAGTGTTTTTGTGACTAATTCATTAGTTCAAACAGAATGTAATGTAAAAATAATCAGCAAGGAATGTATTCTTTCATATTGGACCTGATGACCAAGGCCTGCTGTGTCTGGTCAATAAAACCCTGGTGTCTTTGAACAGATTTGGCTGCTGACCTTGTAGCTGCTTAATCAACTGCCTCCACCCTGATTCCTCCACCTGCTTTATGGCTTAATGAAACTCACAATCCCAAAGTTCATGGTTTATCTTGTTATCCAGATAATGAGTTACTCAGAAGGAAACTGCATTACTGAACATAGTTGTCATTACTTAGACTACAGGACAGCCGGAGCAGCTAGGTGTTGCTCAGTTGAAATATAGTTGTCATTACTTAGACTACAGGACAGCCGGAGCAGCTAGGTGTTGCTCAGTTGAAATATAGTTGTCATTACTTAGACTACAGGACAGCCGGAGCAGCTAGGTGTTGCTCAGTTAAAATATAGTTGTCATTACTTAGACTACAGGACAGCCGGAGCAGCTAGGTGTTGCTCAGTTAAAATATAGTTGTCATTACTTAGACTACAGGACAGCCGGAGCAGCTAGGTGTTGCTCAGTTGAAATTCATTCATCTTTCCTGCCCTTCTCCCTCCCTCCTCCACACTTCCCAGCCACTCATTGTTTCCCGTATGTGAAGAAGCGTATAGCCGTAATGTACCAACACCACGCAGACCTGAGTCCTATAGAGGTTGCCATAGATGAGATGGCAAGGAAGGAAGCGGAGCTCCGATTGCTGTGTTCTGCTAGCGACGTTGACATGATCCGGCTACAGCTCAAACTACAGGGCAGTATCAGTGTACAGGTAACTACATCCGAACTACAGGGCAGTATCAGTGTACAGGTAACTACATCCAAACTACAGGGCAGTATCAGTGTACAGGTAACTACATCCAAACTACAGGGCAGTATCACTGTACAGGTAACTACATCCAAACTACAGGGCAGTATCAGTGTACAGGTAACTACATCCAAACTACAGGGCAGTATCAGTGTACAGGTAACTACATCCAAACTACAGGGCAGTATCACTGTACAGGTAACTACATCCAAACTACAGGGCAGTATCACTGTACAGGTAACTACATCCAAACTACAGGGCAGTATCAGTGTACAGGTAACTACATCCAAACTACAGGGCAGGATCGGTGTTCAGGTCATCTACAGGGTAGGATCGGTGTTCAGGTCATCTACAGGGCAGGATCGGTGTTCAGGTCAACCACAGGGCAGGATCGGTGTTCAGGTCAACCACAGGGCAGGATCGGTGTTCAGGTCAACTACAGGGCAGGATCGGTGTTCAGGTCAACCACAGGGCAGGATCGGTGTTCAGGTTAACTACAGGGCAGGATCGGTGTTCAGGTCATCTACAGGGCAGGATCGGTGTTCAGGTCAACTACAGGGCAGGATCGGTGTTCAGGTCAGCTACAGGGCAGGATCAGTGATTCCCATAATAAAGTGTTGGTCTGTTTCTCAGGTGAACGCTGGTCCCCTTGCTTATGCCAGAGCCTTCCTAGAAGACAGCAGTGCTAAGAAATACCCAGACAACAAAGTCAAACAACTCAAAGAGGTGTTCAGGTACAGATCCTCCACCTCAGGATGTCTGTCTATCCTTTTGACTCCTGTAATACATGTATCTCTGACTCCTGTACTATATGTGTCTACTCCTGTACTATATGTATCATTGACTCCTGTACTATATGTGTCTACTCCTGTAATATATGTATCTCTGACTCCTGTACTATATGTGTCTACTCCTGTACTATATGTATCTACTCCTGTAATATATGTATCATTGACTCCTGTACTATATGTATCTACTCCTGTTATATATGTATAATTGACTCCTGTAATATATGTATCTCTGCATTTCTGCGCAGGCAGTTTGTGGAAACTTGTGGCCAGGCCCTGGGGGTGAATGAACAGCTAATTAAAGAGGATCAGCAGGAGTACCATGATGAGATGAAGGCTTCCTATAGAGACCTGGCCAGAGAGCTGTCTGAAATCATGCATGAACAGGTACATGGACCTCGCTACTGACGGACATCGCTACTGACGGACATCGCTACTGACGGACATCGCTACTGACGGACATCGCTACTGACAGACATCGCTACAGACGGGCGCAACCACTGACGGACGCGACTAAAAAGACATCATCAGTAATGCACGAAAAGCTGTTGACTGTTTTCCAGGATTCTGCAATAATTTAATTGCAGATACATCTTGATAAATGAATAAATTGCCAGCATGTCATGAGTGTTTGCTTATTACCGGTGACCTCTACTTTCCAGAACAGGATGCTTTGAATCCTGCTAGACCAGGATTCTAAGCCTGTTTGGGGGATTAGCTCGTAGAGGGCGTTGTCGCTGCTAGACCAGGATTCAAAGCCTGTTTGGGGGATTAGCTCGTAGAGGGCGTTGTCGCTGCTAGACCAGGATTCAAAGCCTGCTTGGGGATTAGCTTGTTGAGGGCGTTGTCGCTGCTAGACCAGGATTCTAAGCCTGCTTGGGGGATTAGCCCGTTGAGGGCGTTGTCGCTGCTAGACCAGGATTCAAAGCCTGCTTGGGGATTAGCTTGTTGAGGGCGTTGTCGCTGCTAGACCAGGATTCAAAACCTGCTTGGGGATTAGATTGTTGAGGGCGGTGTCTTTCAACTTCTCGTGGTCAGTCTTTTTGTAGAGACTTCCTGGCTGAGGAGCATTGTGATAAAACAACATTGAATGTGCTTTGGTAGATGCATAACTCAATATTCACTTAGATCCACTAGGGATTTTGCTGCCATGAAGCAGAGTTTTAATTACAGTTTGGATATCAGGAAATTGGGGAGAAAGAAATGTGTGTTTATTAGTTGTGAGTCTTGTGGTGGTCTGGTCAATAACAGTCTTCTCTTCTGTTCTCCCTGTGCTGATGATGTCAGATCGGATGGTAATTTAATGTTTTAAATGTATAATTTTACAGGCACTAAATGTTTGCTCTGGATAAATGGCTGCATGTTTTTTGTAAATGCGATTGTAATGGTACCTATGGAAATGATTGATTATGCAAGAGGACTAATGCTTGGTCTTCCTCATGCTTCCTCAGATCAACCCGGTAGAGGACGGAGCGAGGACAGCTCTCTCTGATTCACTGGGAATCTTTCAGGCCATCAGTGGCACGCCAACCAGAGCCAATGCTAGCCCTGTCTTTATTGTCCGACAGCTCCCCTTGATGACAGAACCCTGACCTGACCTCTTCATCGGCCGAGTGGGCTGGAAAGAATAAAGCCATAAAGAGCGAGAGAGAAGAACGTTATGGAAAAGCAATGCACAATGCCTGGATACAGCCATTAGATGTGGTATATATTGACTACATTACCCATGATGCCTTGTTATTATAAAAAAGCTATGTGTATTTTGGCAGGGCCTGGGGTTGTGGCCGACGGTTCACAGTCCTTTTTTACAACAACAAAACAACAACAAATCCCTATGATTCCTATTGTTTCCTGTGGAGACCCGGTAGCACAGATGTCAGAAACACTGGGCTGGTTTTATTGCTTATCAGTAATCCTACTTCATTATCATCTATATTTCCTACCACCAACGTTCTGTTAGTTTTGTATAGTTTTTATTTTAATTGCATTGTTACATTTCTCTCTGGGAAACATTTGTTACTCAGTTTCCATATCAGCTTCTATCCAGGCAGAGAGTATAATGTGTGAATATTTTCTACAAAGACACAGTATGTTTTTTCATATGAACTGCTACCATGATAATGTCAACCCTTTAAGACCTGGTATTTGGTATTTTAAATAAAGATAAAGGCTTAACTCAAGGCAAAGGCGCTAATCTCTACTTGCCTGTGCTTCTACAGAGAAAGGTGAGAGTGAGACAGAGAGGAAAAGGTGAGAGAGGAAGAGGAGGGAAGGATGGAGAGGAGAGCGAGAGATAAGGAAAGAAACAGAGGAAGGAGAGAAGTGTAGTATTTTCTATACTGTTCAATAAATCAGGGCTCTCTCCCAAATATAGAAAATGTAACTGTTGCCAAACCAGTAGCATGCAGAAACAGACACTGTAGACACATGATTACTATTATTCATTCAGTAGACATACAAAATACTGCCATTTAGGCCTTTTTAACCATGACATTTGTTTTTGTTATGTGAAATGAGATTGCATTTTAATGATTTTTTTATTCAACTGCTTGTATTCCAATGTTTTTTTTTTCTTATTTGCTAAAATACTCATTCATTTTCTTATTAGACTCTCTTACTTCTGGACTTTACCAATAAAAGAAACTGCATTGAAAACTACTCACAGGTGGATGGATGGAACTTGAACCCTTTTCTGTTATATATCAAGGTCAAGATTAAAGGTTAGGGGTTAAGGGTTAGGGGTTAAGGGTTGGGCGTTAAATTGAATGGGATTTTCAATGCGAATCATTTTTGGGGGTTCACTCAACAGTGAATTTAGCACAACATGTACTGATCGAGTTGATTCCAGTTAGTAGTCGTCCCTAAAGAAATGAATCATTAGTCAGCCTAATAGTTGCTTTGATCTTTATGATCTTTGATCTTTATGATCTTTGATCTTTATCATTTATGGCGCTGTGGATCCTGACCTTGCAGAGGGATAATAATTATTACTCTATGATCACTTCAATCACTGGTTGAGTCCTGAGGGGGTTTCTGACAGTCTTAGTTGTTGATCATGTACGTGGAGTGTGATTGGCTGGATCTGTCAGGGATATAGATCATGTGACATGTGGACAGAAAGCAGCCTGCTGACTCCAATAAAACAAACTAATCCCCCCCACATTCTACTGCCCTCCTGCCTCCCGTTCCCCATGTTTATGTGTGTTGATGGGATCAGGACTGACAACACGGTTTATGAGTGATTGTCTCTGTGTGATTTACTGATCAGACTTTCTGTGTCCTGTCATTCATTGATGCAATGGTTTTGATGTGTGTGATGTACAGAAATGTTGCTCTTTTGATACTTGTTAGATTGATACTACAGATCGTTAGATTGAGGTAGGCGGTCATGCATTTATATCTTGTTAATTTGGTAGAATCTTAATATGCATGGTTCTTTTAAAAACAGCTTGTCTTTCCTAGGTTGGTCCAGTTTGCTGCCTCTGTACTGCTCAGGCACAGCTGCAGAACAGGTCCAAATCCTGGAACATTTCAGCAGAAACTCCATCTTATCCTACTTTGCTGTTTATTAAACCACAGTTAGATGCAGAACATTATGTACTCTAAGTAGCATTTGTGGGAACAATAAATGATTGTTTTACCGCTGATTTCCCAGGTGAGAGTTTTCTGTTTTAAAATCATAGTTATAAACAGTCCATGTCAACAGGTAGCCTCGGTTTGATCCCAAATCAACAACCAGTCTCAGTCTCCAGAGAAACTCCATTATCTCTCTCTATCTTTCTGTTGCACTGCATTCTGCTGTGTCCCACTAGTCATACAGTAATGATTGACAGACAGCTGTTTAATCAGTGTGTTCAGTCTACCTGTGTCTTACCTGTTTTTCGCCTGCTGCATCCATCCTTGCCACGTTTCCATAAAGACAGGGAGGGCACAGTCCACCCTCAGCATTCTGGGTAGATGAGGGATTTGCTGGGAGCAGAGGTTATAAAAGCACCATTCAGGGTGGGGTCAGAGAACCATACTGCATTGACACTAACAGTACGGTCTCAGAGTTCCCCATACAGACACCTGAGGGCCCATACCAGTGCTGAACCCCTGTGAAGGACTCTGAACAGGTGTCCCCAACACACTGCAACCATGGCAGGTGGGTGAGAGAACCACTACTGTATGTGTGGTTTTCTTAGACATTCAGAGGATTGATTTCATGATATTTGGGATAATTTCTTGACTTTTATATGTCAAAATATACTCAATGACTTTGTTTAATTGTATTTTACATATCATATATTGTGTCTGTTTACTGATAACTATGTGCATATCTATAAAATAAATGGTAACAAGAAAATAGTTGATTCAAAGCTTTTTGGAAACCAGTGGACTAATTTAATGCATCTTATTACTGACATTGTTGACACATTTCTCATGCATTTTGTCTGATTACACCTGTTCTATTGTTTTAGTTAAGTTCTGAGATTTATTCTGTATAATTTTGAATACTGCTAACATTAAATCATCTGTTTGATGACAGAAAAAATCATTGATGTGAAGAAGCCCAAGAAAAAGGTAATAACCAGCCTTGTCTTTCCTTAAATGGTCTGTTACCCAGTTTTTCATCCAGTTTTTGACATCAAATATAGGCCTAATTTTCATCACACGTACATCAGTGAAGAAATTCACACTGATTTGTTCTGCACCATTCACACGGATACGTTCTGCTCTGATCACAAAGACGTTCTGCTCTGTTCACGGATACCTTCTGCTCTGTTCACGGATACGTTCTGCTCTGATCACGGCGACGTTCTGCTCTGATCACGG
Organism: Esox niger; assembly: GCA_016801105.1. Taxonomy (NCBI): domain Eukaryota; kingdom Metazoa; phylum Chordata; class Actinopteri; order Esociformes; family Esocidae; genus Esox; species Esox niger. Next base: position 3,984 of record JACXGJ010010101.1, on the reverse strand, counting down.
AGACGTTCTGCTCTGTTCACGGATACCTTCTGCTCTGTTCACGGATACGTTCTGCTCTGATCACGGCGACGTTCTGCTCTGATCACGGAGACGTTCTGCTCTGATCACGGAGACGTTCTGCTCTGATCACAGCAACGTTCTGCTCTGATCACGGAGACGTTCTGCTCTGATCACGGAGACGTTCTGCACTGATCACGGAGACGTTCTGCTCTGTTCACGGATACGTTCTGCTCTGATCACGGAGACGTTCTGCACTGATCACGGAGACGTTCTGCTCTGTTCACGGATACGTTCTGCTCTGATCACGGCGACGTTCTGCTCTGATCACGGAGACGTTCCACTCTGATCACAGAGACGTTCCGCTCTGATCCTCAAGGAGAGCGCATTCTCCGGCCAACACTGATCCGATTTGGACCACCCTGTGCAGAAACCTTTGGGAGTGTTGGGATACTGCAACCAGGGTTTGAACCCTTAATGCAGGGGCGCAGCTGAACTGGGGCGCAGCTAAACTGGGGGCCCTTTCCCCTCCATCTACAAATACAGATTTTTTTAACCAGCTTCTAGTTTCTATCCAATCATTTATTCTTGGGTTCTAGCTGTCTGTTATTCTGCTGCTTATCATTTCATATTACTCTACTACAATTGTATCAGAGCAATCTGCTTCTTAGAAGCTGCGGCTTAACAATTAAAGCATCCAAAGAGTAACTGAAAGGTTGCTAGATTGATTCCCTAAACTGACAATTGAGCAAAACGATTAACCCTAATTTCTCCCCTAACCTCTCCAATATGAATGGGTTAAAATGACGTTTTGTGTGGGTCTTTTATCCACTTAACCACTATAATAATGCAATAGTTTAATGTCAGTGTCTACTGCTGTTGTCTGACAAAAAGCCTGACCATGAAATGACAAATGCTTTTGTCTTTAAATCTCTATTTGGAGGTTGGACAAAACATGGATGGACAATGAAGTAGGATGTCATGTTTTGACTGCTGGACACACCAAACCAGCCACTTGAATGTGTTCCGTCTGAATGCTTTATTTAGTGAAAATGTCTTGTGTGAGATATTTAGTGTTGTTGTGTTGGATTATAATAACAGACAGTATGTGAATCCCTTCTTGTCCTGCACTGTGTTCAGGTGGAGGTATGTGGATATCCACTCAGTATCTTCTTTATCGTGGTCAATGAGTTCTGCGAGCGTTTCTCCTACTATGGAATGCGAGGTGAGTTTGTCTCTGAGCTGCAGAGACTCATAACACGTCGAGTTGAGGACATCCTCCCTCACGACTTCATGGTGTTGGAGAGCTTGTTAGCGCAGTTTGGCTGCTGCTTCTTCCCTCGCTGCTCCTGTTGCTATTTCTGTGTTCTGTCCTGCACCTGATGGTTGGATGTGCAAAATCCATTAACCACATATCAGTTGAAGTCATTGAAATGCATTGAGGACAGTCGGTTATTATTTCAGTGTGACTCCTGATATTCTTTGAGATTGAACCGTGCCCCCCCCTCCCCCCAGCGGTTCTGGTGCTCTACTTTAGGTACTTCCTGAAGTGGGATGACGATCTGGCCACCTCCATCTACCACACCTTCGTTGCCCTCTGCTACCTGACCCCCATCCTGGGTGCCATAGTGGCTGACTCCTGGCTGGGCAAGTTCAAGTGAGTCACAACCCAAAACCCCCGTAATGTATGTGGTGTTTACACACGTATCTGTGTGTCTTGTCTGCAGTGTGCTCTCCCGGGAAATGGGACATATATTTTTTTATTTTTTACCCCCAGGACGATTGTCTACTTGTCCATCGTCTACACCTTAGGACAGGTTGTCATGGCAGTGAGCGCTATTCACGACCTCACGGACACAGACAAGGATGGCGTCCCTAACAACATGGTGATGCACGTGTGAGTCATGGTGCCGGAACTGCAACTAAGTTGTGTTAACTTGGTACATCCGGTTGTGTTAACTAAATGCATACAGTTGTGTTAACTTGGTACATCCGGTTGTGTTAACTAAATACATACAGTTGTGTTAACTAAGTACATCCAGTTGTGTTAACTAAGTACATCCGGTTGTGTTAACTAAGTACATCCAGTTGTGTTAACTAAATGCATACAGTTGTGTTAACTTGGTACATCCGGTTGTGTTAACTAAATGCATCCAGTTGTGTTAACTAAGTACATTCAGTTGTGTTAACTAAGTACATCCAGTTGTGTTAACTAAATGCATACAGTTGTGTTAACTTGGTACATCCGGTTGTGTTAACTAAATGCATCCAGTTGTGTTAACTAAGTACATCCAGTTGTGTTAACTAAATGCATCCAGTTGTGTTAACTTGGTACATCCGGTTGTGTTAACTAAATGCATCCAGTTGTGTTAACTAAATACATCCAGTTGTGTTAACTAAGTACATCCAGTTGTGTTAACTAAATACATCCAGTTGTGTTAACTATGTACATCTTTTTGAGTGAACCAACGCAGTGAACTGACATGCTGTCCCCTCTCCTCAGGGCGCTGTCTATGATTGGCCTGGTACTCATCGCTCTGGGGACTGGCGGCATCAAGCCCTGTGTCGCTGCCTTTGGTGGAGACCAGTTTGAGGATCACCAGGTTGGTAGAGGAGACGCCATTTAATGAGCGACACACATCTTCCTGCTGAGCCGTTAGTTATGGCGGAGAAGATGCCATTTTCTAAAACGGACACTAGAACCAGGGATCACTGTAACTTGCTGAAGCAGACTTTTGGGCGCTAGATTCCTTTATCTCCAGGGTGTGTCTTCCAGGTGGCTGTTTACATATTAACCCTGGCAGCTTGCTGGGAGGGGCCTTTATGAACCTGTCAGGGCTGAGGTGAAATGTCATAGAGAATCAAATTGATGTCATACTGCTATTTCTGAGGAAAAACTTTACCTTTGCAGTACTCTCCAGTAGGGAGCGCCGATACTCAGACGGTTTATATTACGTGAATGTTTTTGCTGGTGTCCTGATTGGCCCACTCCTCTCATGTCTTCTGTCCATGTGTCCTCCAGGAGAAACAGAGGAGCACCTTCTTCTCAATTTTCTACCTGTCAATTAATGCTGGTAGTCTTCTGTCCACCATCATCACTCCTATCCTCAGAGGTAAAACCCCAGAGATAAGAAATACCTGCTGCAGTGGTCCTGCATTATGCAGAGCTGCTCTTGGGTCCTCCGTCACCATGCGTATTTAGACCTGTCTGTGTTCCTCCTACAGCCCAGGAGTGTGGCATCCACTCCCAGCAGAAGTGCTATCCCCTGGCCTTTGGTGTCCCTGCAGCACTGATGGTCGTGGCGCTCAGTGAGTGTTGTCTTCCTCTCATCTGGATCCTAACCCCTATCCCTGCAAACCACAGTGACTGCAGATCAGTAGACGGTGTTTCTGCCTGCCTGTCAGCCTGCCTGTCTGCCTGCCTGTCTGCCTGCCTGTCTGCCTGTCTGTCTGTCTGCCTGTCTGCCTGTCTGTCTGCCAGCCTGGCCATGAATTCTCACAAATGATTCTATATCTGCAGTCGTATTCATCTGTGGCAGTGGCATGTACACTAAGACAGCTCCAAAAGGCAACATCATGCTGGAGGTCTGCAAGTGTATCGGGGTAAGACTAATAACATGCTGACCAGAGGGTAAGACTAATAACATGCTGACCAGAGGGTAAGACTAATAAAATGCTGACCAGAGGGGTAAGACTAATAACATGCTGACCAGAGGGTAAGACTAATAACATGCTGACCAGAGGGTAAGACTAATAACATGCTGACCAGAGGGTAAGACTAATAACATGCTGACCAGAGGGTAAGACTAATAAAATGCTGACCAGAGGGTAAGACTAATAACATGCTGACCAGAGGGGTAAGACTAATAACATGCTGACCAGAGGGTAAGACTAATAACATGCTGACCAGAGGGTAAGACTAATAACATGCTGACCAGAGGGGTAAGACTAATAACATGCTGACCAGAGGGTAAGACTAATAACATG
>JACXGJ010010100.1:0-22672 GCA_016801105.1 Esox niger | reverse complement strand
TGCTTTAAAGGTTAACAATAAAACCTTAAAATCAGCCCTAACCCTAACAGGTAGCCAGTTGAAAAAGTTATGTGTTCAGATTTTTTTGTTCTAGTTAGGATTCTAGCAGCTGTGTTCCGCACAAATTGAAGTTTATTTATTGATTCATCAGGGAAACCGGAAAGAAGAGCATTGCAGTTATCTAATCTAGAAGTAACAACAGCATGGATTCTTTTTCTGCATCAGTTTTGATGAAAAATTTGCGATTTTTGCAATGTTCCGAAGATGAAAATACTCTTGAGATATATTGTATATGTTCATCAAAGGAGCAGTGTTTGGTTTATGAGTGCATGCATGTGCATTTGCATTTGTGTATATTACGTGCATATGTACATAAATAAATAGTGTATATATGTATGTGGTTAGGGTTTGGGTTAAGGTTAAACCATACCTTAATCTAATCCCAACATTAACTATAATCATAACCCTAACCTCAACTTCAATAAAACACAAACACAAATTACATATTATATAATGTGTTTGTTAATCAAACATGTAATATTTTGACGATTGTCTGCATCAGATACCTTTGACTGTAGCTAGCCATCAGGTTTGTGTTCTGTAAAACATCTTTAATGGTATACAATATTTAATAGTATGTACTACTGTACATGGGACCAACATGTTGACTGTTATTGGGCAATTATGACCAACATCAATTTGGAAAGCCCAGGAAGAGCTCCCACTTTGCAAGGCTACAGGATGGCCTTGACTCATGGTTTTAAGTGTAGGCATAGAAATCGTACAACGTATGAAACTGTGGTTAGTCTTGGGTGTGGAGTGCACCCCAATTGGCAGTATGCAACCAACAATTCAATTGTTACAGGCTTAGCAGAAACGGAAAAGAATTATGCCATACAATGCAACTGACCTTTTTTAGGTTTATAATTTTTTTATGTTTTCGGCCCATGAATCTCAAAACCAGACTGCCCATTGGTATCAAGCCGGCCTCAAGAGATGTGGACCTCTAAACAGTTATATTGTGGTTATACTGGGTTTGCTTTTTTATTACAATTCATCACCAACAGGAAAACATTGTGGTTTAGTATTCGGAAGTCACACCCTTGGTGCCCACCGATGCCTTCAGCTAAAGGGATTGTTTTCAGAAAATGGTTCACAAAAGAATGACAAAAATGATTATTTCTTTCTTAGAATATTCAACATAGTTAGGACTGCCGGGTGGAAAATCACAACCTATACCAATTTATTGAAGATTATAGAAAGGGCAACAAAGTCATATGCCCTGAGAAGGGACATTTTGAAGATATAAAAATGTTCTCTGATTTTCTCTTTGCTCACTTAATTGCAAAGAGAAAATCTAAGAAAATGTTTCTGTTTTAAGCTAAATAACTGAAATTTTACATATTTTGTAATGAGCAGAGAGATTTTTTTTGCTGATTAAACCAGAAACTTCATTATGCCAACTTAGCTGAGACACATAATCATATAAAGAATATGTTGCTATAATCTAAATAACAACAGTACAATTGATTTATTATTATTCTGGAACAGATAAACAGTTATTTCTTATAACATGTTAGCAATAATGACCGTTTGATGCCAGCGGGTAACATCCCTAGGTGCGGTTAATGATGTTGTCAGAATTAGCTGCCAAACAGGATTTCCTACACACTGGTATTTGACAGCGCCACTTTACAATACCACTCAAAGGAGGAAAGTCATTTTCAGAGAGTCTAACCGTCAAAGGGCCACTAGCACTAACAGACATCTACTTCGGACATTATCCAGGTGAGTTCCACTGGGTCATGGTGACTCTTTGGGCATACTAAGCTTTCATTTGCCAACATTATTAAAATGCTTTTCATGGAATAGGAGCATCCATCCAGTTCAAGTTAAATTAGTTATTAAAAAATATATTTTAAACGTATTGTCTTAACTGAGAACAATAAATAAAAGAACACCCATAAGTTAAAAATGTGTTGCTTTAGAAAGTGGGATTCTTATTTGTGGGAAAATCCAAAACATGATGTTACAGTTCTTCACGATGTGTTGCATTGTATCTGATTGCATAGCTACGAACAGAAGGAGGGCGTGCAGGATTCACACACTGCATATATCAGCGCGGTATAGATGGCACAACAGCTTTATCACACAGCATCTGAAAGTAATGAATCCATTTAGAGGCACTACAACAATTATATTTATAACATTTTAGATTACTTTTCATACTGTCCATTATCCCATTTCTAAATTCTCTGGAATTTCTGCCAGTGTCTATTTTTGTGTACATTTTTAAAATGTAGCTTTTGTCAGCGATTAGGTCAGACGGAGACGAAGCAGAATGCAGAGCCGATGACTGTTGATTCATATATATATTTTAATTATGGTAGCTGACTTGTGCTCATCAATAACGAGACAATAACACACAAAGACAGAGGGAGCAGAGGGAACATACATACTGGGGAAAATGACTGGATGGTGATCAGGTGCGCTAAACAAGACAACAGGTGTGATGGATTGATGAGGGGCGGTGGTGTCAGAAGGCCGGTGACATTGAGCGCTGAGGCCCGCCTCCTGCAGGGGGAGGATGGCCAGCAGATGGTGTAGTTATCACAGTACCCCCCCCGACGCGCAACGACAACGACATCGGGGCCGACCAGGAGGACGCGGAACAGGGCGATCCGGACGACGGCGATGGAAGTCACGGATAAGGGCAGGGGCCAGAACGTCCCGCACCGGGACCCAGCTCCGCTTCTCTGGACCGTACCCCTCCCACTCCACGAGGTACTGGAGGCCCCCAGCCCGGCGCCTCGAGTCGATGATGGAGCGGACGGAGTACGCCGGGGCCCCCTCGATGTCAAGAGGAGGGGGAGGGACCTCCCGAACCTCACACCCATGGAGGGGACCAGCCACCACCGGCCTGAGGAGAGACACATGAAATGAGGGGTTAATACGGTAGTCAGGAGGGAGACGCAACCGATATGTTACCTCGTTGACTCTCCTCAGGACTTTAAAGGGCCCCACAAACCGCGGGCCCAGCTTCCGGCAGGGCAGGCGGAGGGGCAGGTCCTTCGTTGAGAGCCAGACACGGTCGCCCGGACGATACACCGGGGCTTCCCCGCTGAGCTGGTCAGAGTAGGTCTTCTGACGGCGGACAGCAAGCCTGAGACGAGTCTGCACAGCTTCCCATGTGCCCGCTGCCCGCCTAAACCAATCGTCCACCGCAGGGGTACCGGTCTGGCCCGGAGTCCAGGGTGCCAAGACCGGCTGGTAGCCCAGGACACACTGGAATGGGGATATTCCCGTGGAGGAGTGGTGACGGGAGTTCAACGCGTATTCCACCCACGGTAGGAACTCCGCCCACTCCCCAGGATGGTCCTGGCAGTAGGACCGAAGGAGCCTGCCCACGTCCTGATTGACGCGCTCCACCTGCCCGTTGGATTGGGGGTGGTAGCCCGAGGTCAGGCTGACCGAGACCCCCAAACGCTGCATAAAAGCTTTCCAAACACTGGAGGTGAACTGGGGGCCCCGGTCAGACACTATGTCGTCGGGCACACTATAGTGCTGGAAAACATGGGTGAAGAGAGCCTCTGCGGTCTGTAGGGCCGTGGGAAGACCGGGCAGAGGCAAGAGACGACAGGACTTTGAGAAGTTGTCCACAATGACCAAGATGGTGGTTTGGCCCTGTGAGGGGGGGAGATCCGTTAGAAAGTCAACAGACAGATGGGTCCATGGTCGTTGTGGAATGGGTAAGGGGTGTAACTTACCCATAGGCAGGTGTCGGGGTGCCTTACTCTGGGCGCACACCGAGCAGGAAGAGACGTACACCCTCACGTCCTTGGCCAAGGTGGGCCACCAGTATTTACCGGCCAGGGCCCGCATGGTTTGCCCGATACCAGGATGACCGGAGGAGGGAGAGGTATGGGCCCAGTAGATGAGCCGGTCACGGACAGACGTCGGCACATACGTGAGACCCTCAGGGCATGTGGGCGGAGAGGGTTCGTCACGCTGTGCACGAACGATGTCCGCGTCCAATTCCCACACTACAGGAGCCACAATACACATTGCCGGCAGTATGGGGGCATCATCCACTGGCCGCTCCTCCGTGTCATGCTGACGAGACAGTGCGTCGCCCCTGATGTTCTTGCTCCCCGGCCTGTAGTTCAGAGTGAACACAAACCGGGAAAAGAACATAGCCCACCTGGCCTGGCAAGGGGTCTGCCTCTCCAGGTTGTACTCCAGGTTGCGGTGGTCAGTCCAGATGAGGAAAGGGTGTTTGGCCCCCTCTAACCAGTGCCGCCACGCCGACAGGGCTCTCACCACGGCCAACAGCTCACGATCACAGACATCGTAATTACGCTCCGCCGCACTGAGCTTCTGTGAGAAGAAAGCACAGGGGCGGAGCGTGTTCCGGTTCCCCGTTTGTTGGGAGAGGACCGCCCCGATACCACTGTCGGACGCGTCCACCTCCACAACAAACTGGAGCGACGGGTCGGGATGGGCCAGGACCGGCGCTGTGGTGAAACGGTGTTTTGGTTCCACGAACGCCCGCTCCGCCTCCGTGGTCCACCGTAACCGAGTCACCCCACCCTTCAGAAGGGAGGTGATCGGAGTCACAACCTGGCTAATGCCCCGGATAAACCTCCTATAATAGTTGGCAAAGCCTAAGAATCGTTGCACTCCCTCAACCGTGGTTTGGGTTGGCCAATTACGCACAGTGTCAATGTGATGCTCCTCCATAGTCACACCTGCGCGAGAGAAGCGATAACCCAGAAAGGAAACAGACGACTGGAAAAACAGACACTTCTCGGCCTTCACGTACAGGTCATGTTCCAACAGTCTAGCAAGCACTTTACACACCAACGAGACATGCTCAGCGCGAGTAGCTGTGTATATCAAGGTGTCATCAATATACACCACCACACCCTCGCGTAACAAATCCCTGAAAACTACGTTGATGAAAGATTGTAAGACTGATGGAGCATTCATCAAACCGTACGGCATGACTAAATATTCATAATGGCCAGAGGTTGTACTGAAGGCAGTTTTCCATTCGTCCCCTTTCCGGATACGCACCAGGTTATAAGCACTCCTGATATCTAACTTTGTGAAAAAGCGGGCCCCGTGCATCCTTTCAACCTCTGCAGAGATTAAGGGAAGAGGATAACTGAAAGGAATGGTGATTTTATTCAGCGCCCTGTAATCGATGCACGGGCGCAAACCACCGTCCTTCTTTTTCACGAAGAAAAAACTTGAAGAGACCGGTGACCGGGAGGGCCTAATGTATCCCTGTCCTAACGCTTCCTTAATCTATGCGGACATCGCCTCAGTTTCGGTGCGGGACAGTGGATACACGCGACCCTTATTGAGTGCGGCTCCTTCTAGGAGGTTTATCGCGCAATCCCCCGGCCTATGAGGCGGTAATACTGTAGCCTTTGCCTTGGAAAAGACCGTGGCTAAGTCCCTGTATTCGGGAGGAATTGGCACGGCGGGAGCACTGTCTGGACTTTCCACCGTGGTCGAACCCACGGAAACACCCAAACACCTACCTTGGCACTTCCGCGACCACCCCGAAAGGACCTGAATAGACCAAGAGATGACGGGGTCATGGAGAGACAGCCAGGGGAAACCCAACACGACGGGGAATGTGGGAGAATCCTTGACGTGAAGGGAAATGGTTTCGCTGTGTCTGTCGCTAGTGACCATAAAGAGAAGGACAGTATGCTCGGTTATCAAGCCCGACCCTAAAGGCCGGTTGTCAAACGCTCTCACGGGTAGGGGGGTGGAAAGGACCTGGATGGGAATGTGCGCGCGTAAAGCGAAATCCCTGTCGATGAAATTCCCAGCAGCACCTGAATCTACCAGCGCCTTACACTGGAAGAGTAACGGAAAACCGGGGAAATCAACAGGGACGGTGCAGAGAGTGAGTGGAGAGGAAATTGGTGAGTGGGCATGAGCTACCTGGGGTGATGGGGAAGTGCCATGCCTGTCGCCTCTCGAGTCTCCTCCTCGCCCTCTGCCCGGGAGTACAGCCGATCCCAGATCCATGGGGACAGCAGGGTCGAGGTGGGGGGGGGGTGGAACAGCCGGGCTCACGCTAGGACCGTCGTAGTCCCGCGGAGCGGAATGTGTATCGTGCTGTGGAAGCAGACCGGGCCAACTCTAGGCGCTGAACTGCCTGGACGAGGTTAGCCATGGTAGCGCCTAGGTTGGCCAGGATGGTGGTGTGGTCCTGTACGGTCTCCACAACACCGGCCTCTTTTTCGTCAATGTGCTCCATTTTCTTCCGTTTGTTTTGGTGTGTTATTCTGTCAGCGTTTATATCAGACGGAGGTGAAGCAAAATGCGGAGACGATGACTGTAGATTCATATATTTTAATTACGGTAGCTGACTTGTGCTCATCAGTAGCGAGACAATAACACACAAAGACAGAGGGAGCAGAGGGAACATATATACTGGAGGGAAATGACTGGATGGTGATCAGGTGCGCTAAACAAGTGCGCTTTCATTGTTCAGAAGGACACTGTGATATTATATAACTAAAATACTTTGACTTTGACCATCAGAATGTACTTCTGTTCATTTAACTGTTATTTCATCAGCTTTTTATCTATTTAAAAAAAAAAAAACTTTTGAGAAATACTCATACTCAGTTACGTAATTGATTACTTTCCTATATTAATGTGAAAAGAATATGTTTATATACCTAGGCATTAATTGGTATAAAATTTTACCTTATTGGTTATGTACTGTGTTTGTGAGAAGTATTAAAACCTCTTGATTACAAAGTAAATGATCATTTCTAGTAATTTCATAGAATTTAAAGATGAAGATATCCCTAGCTTTTCAAGTGTAAATTTGCAGTTATCTGATGTTTTCTGCAAGATTTTTGGAAAAAATCCCTGGGATCTGCGTGCAAGTGCGTAACACGGGTACACATTCATGCGTAAACACGGGTGCGTAAACACGGGTGCGTAAACACGGGTACACATTCATTTTTCCAACGTGAACAGAACCTGCAATTATTAAGGCCAACAACGGTTCATTTTAAAAAAGCATCTTGTTTATGTGTGGTTTCTTCCTGGCATGGTAGAGTTTTAACTTGATTTTGTGGATGCAGTGATCTGCCGTGTTCACATACAATGTTGTTTGGAAGGGTTCCAGAGCCCATGCAGTTATTTCCACTACAGAATTATATCTGTTTTTAATGCTGTGCTGTCTGAGGGCCAGAAGATCATAGCCATCCAATTTTGTTTTTAGCTGGCATCAAAACTGTGTTGTAAAAATAAAAATGTTTACATTGTCCCCCATATCAGGGCATTTGGAGAGATTAAAATAACAAAGTCGTCATTTTTAGAACTTATTATTTGCATACAATTATTGCATGTCTGCAATCCAGATACACCCAGGTAGTGGGTCTTTTCTCTAGTTATGCCCTGCCAGGCTTGCATTACTGCCATCTTCATTTATGGTTTCGGTTTCTTGATTCATACTTGTTTCGGTGAGTTTCTACTAGTCTTGTCTTCAGCAAGTGAAAGGCATGCTGAATTGGTTTCAGACTGGGTGATTAACATAGTCAGTGAATTTGCCGCTTTTTTGGTCCTAAAAAAAAACTTGTTGGTTATGTCAATTTTTTTCAGATTACTGATCTGCTATTTTGATGAAACACAGCAGTCATTCTAGCAAGATTACATTTTTGTCTGCTTAAAAACCTTTATTTAAGCATTAGTTTATCGCATATTTGAAATATAAAAAAGTAAAGTGTGTAGAGGAAGTGGTTTTGAAAATGTGAAAAATAAAACCAGTGGAGTTCTCCAATAGCGACTGTTTCACCCAACAGATTAATTATGAATATCTGCCTCGCATTTCTTCAGACTTGAGAAATTTTTGCATTTTGAGGTGTTTTGAACAAGCACTGAATCAGCAGCTAATTACTTGATCTTTCTGTCTAATCAGAGGAAAAACTACCCAACTACAGACAAAATCCGAAGATCACCCAGGACTAAACTACAATTCCACTGGTTGCCTGTCTGTTGTTTGCTGTGCCAGACATGACCTCCTACATGTCACTGTTCCTTTCAGCCATCATGCTCTTCATCATCTCCTTCTACACGTTTCACCGAAAGCTCCAGGTTCTGACTCAGATAGGGAGGGCTCATCCACCGAGACCCAGGAACCTAACCATCCTACTTTGGCACTGGCCTTTCGGAATCTCCTACAGCCTTGGAGGAGACGTGTGCGGCACTGAATACAATATCCCAGGCTGCTTCCTCAGTGACAATGCATCCCTGTTCCCCCGCGCAGATGTGGTGGTCTTCCACCACCACGAGCTACGGACAGGCCGCTCCTCCCTGCCTCTCCACCTCCCCCGGCCAGCCTCGCAGCGTTGGCTCTGGCTGTCCCTGGAGCCTCCGGTGAACAATGGCAACCTAAGCCATTACAATGGACTGTTCAACTGGACCATGACCTACCACCGCCGTGCGGATGTGCCTATGCCCTACGGGAAGTTAGTCCCGGTTCCGCTGAACAGCAGCAGCTATATAATTCCCAAGAAAGGGGCTTGTCTGGTCAGCTGGGTGGTCAGCAACTACAAGTCTGATCAGGAAAGGAGTCAGGTCTACCAGGACCTGAGGAAACACATTCCCATAGAGGTTTATGGACGCTGGTCGAGGAGGCCACTGTCCGAGCAGAGCCTGATTCGCACCATCGGCCGCTGTCACTTCTACCTGGCCTTCGAGAACTCCGTGGCCCCGGACTACATCACCGAGAAGTTGTGGAGGAACGCCTACGAAGCGGGCGCGGTGCCGGTGGTCCTGGGGCCATCTCGGGTTGACTACGAGGCCCTGGCGGCGCCGGGCTCTTTCATCCATGTCAGTGACTTCAACAGCACAGAGGAGCTGGCTGTCTTCCTGAAGCAGCTGGTGACTGACAGAAGGCGCTATGAGACTTACTTTAAGTGGCGTCAGACGCACAAGGTGAAAAGGTACACGGACTGGAGAGAGAGGCTTTGTAGTATCTGTGTCAGCTATTACAGGCTACCATCTAAGAAGGTGTACTATGATCTGGATGCATGGGCCAATAGTTAATAATAGATCTATAACCCTCATAGATGGTTTTATCGCAGTATGTTGTTTGGTACACAAATACATCGCAGCTTTTTTCCATTCCTTTCGCAGATGCAAAATAACTGCACGTGTGTAAACTAAATTTAGTTCTGTGTTTTTGTAAGAGTATTTCACTTTCACAACTGCCATGATGATGTCAGCTTTTCGGTCCCAGATAAAGAAACTTTAAGGAAAATGAACTGGTTATATATAATGTCTTATCACTCAAATGCAAGGAGATCCCCAAATATGGGTTCATAAACCAAAACATTTCTATGAAATGAAAGCATTTACTCACACATACACAATGGCATTTCCTGGCAAACAACCACAATCGAGCTTACAGGTCCGTGACCAACCAAAGGGAGTCGCCAGAATGTGCCGAGGCAAGACAACCCTGTCCACCCAAGGCAATAATGAGCCAATTGAAGACACTCTTATCAGTGCCCCTGAGGCACTTGGGTTATGCTGCATCCAGGATTGGAAGACCAAGGCTTCACAATGCACTCTCAGAGGTAACTCAAGTCACCGGAAACACAACGTCCCACAGAGTGGTTTTTGCATTCACCCCCTCGTCTCAGTAACTGAGATCTGTTCATGAGTTCAACCGTTTTTTAGCTTGCTCTACCATCTCCTCGATTCGGCTCTTACCTATACATAAAAATTGAAATAGTTTAAATATAAAATGATTATGGTATTCCGATGTTAATTGAGTGCAGTAAAACATTTGAAATGTACCCCAAATGACAGTTTATATTCCCCCTAGTCCCTACATAACTAATCTTATATTCCCCCCAGTCCCTAAGATCAGTTCAGAGGTCATGCAACAAAAAACATACCTTATAGATACTGAGGGGATGCTGTTTGTATCACCATGCACTAATAGCTCTGGCCACCAGATGTCATGATGTAAACCACTTCATTTGGTGTAATGTTTTACATGTTCTGATGGCTAAAATTAACCTGATGGTTTTAAATTACATCCCAGATATTTTTTTGGCCATTATATACAGTAGCATTTTTGCACAAATCCATTGTTACATCTTGATTGTCTGTATCATGAAAAAAATAAAAGCCCAACAGTCTGTGTCGCAGTTAAGATAGTATAAATATTTATTGTTCACGTTCATATCATGTTCTGATCATATCTACATGCATCATGTCCAACAATCTCAGTGATCGCAATAGGTTATTCATCACTCCCAGCTAGAGAAAGGGGGTGGGGGATGGGTGCTGTTGATATTGGCTGTTCTTTTAGCATCTGATTTCATGAGAGAAAGCAAATAGCAACGTTAAATCCTTCAGCCAAGATTTGTGAAAAGCCTGGGAATTTTTAAAAGGTCATCTGCATGTTGCAAACACAGCCAGTGTAAATGTAAGTAGGTCAATGGTAAAACAGTCAGAGGTTTGATATTCCCAATCACAACCATTACAAGTAGTCTCGGCCAACATCAGTGGATAGGTCCAGTTAAAGAGTCCAACCCTCTTTTACCTAAAATACATTGTTCTTGAAGCTCACCAATGCCATTGTCTGCACCCACAAATCATCACGGTAAGCACTGGACAACTTCCTTCTACTTCAGTATGAGAGTTAAGAGGCAGACACTTAAGGAGACGATTAAGTAAATAGAAGCTAATGACATCAGCTTTCCTGAGAGACAACAGCAATAGGCAACTTCTGAACAGACTTTAGTGTGCATTCCAAAGCATTACCTGCATAGTACACTACAGAAGCAATGAACTATGTAAGAAATAGGGTGCCATTTGGAACACAAAGAAGAAATTAGTGGTTCCTTTGACACTGCAATCCTAAATATAGCATCATAATAATAACTGTGTACAAATACATCATTAGTGACAGTTTGCTAGCTCACGTCAGTGGCTATTTACATTAACATCACAAATCATGGGGAGAAACCATGGTCGTTAGATTGGTACGGTATGTACAAGACGGAGTTGCTCTGGTTCAGAGTTCTGTAAAACAAGTTCCAAATTCCTTGGAAATCATTCAAGTTGTCGAAATATCAGAAGCAAGTTTACACAAGAAACTTGTAAGAATCATAAATGCATATCGACTTACATCCCTTTTTCAGCAGAACAAAGTGTCATCAAGTCATGCATAGAGGGACCGTAAATACTGACAATATAATGGCTACATGACAGAGCTCTTAAAGGTTTACTGTGTGTACTGCATTTATACATCTCTGAAATATTAAAATCACATTCTGTATTAAAAAAAGATCAAAATAAAAATGTCTCAGCAATGAAGAGGAGTTGATTCTGATTGTTTTACTCTATTCCCTACATAGTGCACTTCAAGCCCATAGGGATCTGATGAAAGGTAGGGCACGATGTAGGGAATACAGTCACATTTGAAAGAGCAAACATTCAGCCTGTACCATTACTGCCACTAACAGCTTGATAATTGTACTTTTCCCATCAATTCTTACCTAAGGATTGAACCAAACAGTGTGTGCTTCCTGCTTTGACTTTCTGTTTGGACAGTTTGAGATATTCACGTCTAGTCTCTTAAATAGTGGTTTGACATTGAGGTTCGTACAGCCTACAAAGTGATGGCTGCAGTGTTTTATGTCGGGACGCAGTTGGACAGATTCCTGTGATTTCTTTTATGGGCAAGTCTATCCACTACCATTAGCAATGTGTATGCCTGTTAGCCAACTAAAGACGGATCTTTGACAGATGAATAGTCTGAGTGACACTATATTACTGAAAATTAGGTCTTACGTGTAAACAGAAATATCCCCTTAAGCCTATTTCTCAAGTGAATTTTCCAGTGATTAGCGATGCTTTTCCAGTGTAGAAGTAGGCCTTAAAACAAGTTCTGACAACAGGTTGAACAGGCTGCTGTCCGAGATTTAAGAAAAGTGGTTCTGATTTGGTGATTATGCACCAAGTGTGTTTGTCTTCAACACAAGCCTGAGCTGTATAATCACACTGCTCACTATAGCATGTTTGGTGAGTGAGAATTTTCACATGACCTGTTTATTTAACGGAAAACCCCAGTGGGTAACATTCAGAAAATATGAACCATCAAACTTATAGTCAGTCTTTACAGACTGTTAAATGTAACAATCAGACCGCTAACCACAGGCCGTTAAGACTGTACTTCTCCGTTGTCTTCCACAACCGGTCTGTTGGAATCTGTCATATGCAAGAAGGTTGTTCTCTTTAACCCACACCAGAGTGGAACATTTTGCAACCAAACACAAAAAAATATATATTTTTGCGGTTTTCTACATCTCTGTCAGATTCTACTGCTTGTTGTTGTGTGACCGTGATCCATGAGTCTCAAGCAGTCACATGAGGTTTTAACCATTATTGTACACGCACATTTTTTTTCAGTCAGGTAGTTACGTTTGACAGAAATACACAAGAGGATATTACAGGAACCGTTCCAAAAGAGGTATGTCGTAAATAAATAAATGAGGAAGGCATGGTTTACATTAGGCAGGCCAGACACAAACAATGTACAGGTGGGGGAGACGAGATGTCATTGGTCCCAGGCTTCACTCAGTCTTAAGAGGAGGTTTAGATTGAAACAGCCGTTCAGATATAACGTCTGTATGGCCTCTCACTGCTCCTGCTCCTCCCATTTCAGTCAGTTTTCCTCACAACCACTCAATATAATATCTGCTTAAACACTCGTTGCCCCAGCACATCAGGAGTGTGCCATGTGGGATGACGAGAGGTCAGGGAGAAACCTGCTGTATATTTGTAGGTGAGGTGAGGGTTGTCTGCTCTTCCTGTAAATGTAGGATATGTTTTATACGTGCATATCAGAACGCATACGGGTTTATATGGTTACTTGTGGCTCCGCTGAAGGTAAACTGTCGAGTCATCAAACAAAGGATTTTTCACCTCCATCTCCCCGGTCTAGAGAGAGAAAACATACATACAGAGCAGAGATTATTACACAGCTTACAGAATGCTACGTTAAATCTTTTTCAAAGTGTGTATCTGTGGTATGCCTTAAGAAAAAAATTAAATAAATATGTCCTGACAGCGGGATGTTACCACATTTTCTACCGCGCCAACCGCTGTACTGTTTTTTTCAGTGAGTGTGTTCATGGGCGACATGTGCATGCGTGTTTGTGTGCATCTCCTACCGGTGCCAGCCCAGGACACTCGTATACGGTGAAGTCCCCGTCTTCGTTCTCCTCGTCTGAGGTGGCCCCAGAGTCAGGCACCCTGGGTTCATTCCTGTGTCTGGACGAGAAGTGAGGAGTGATGTGAAGGGGGTACCCGGCCACGCTGCACGATTCGAACCACACAGACACAGGTCAACAGGTCGACTCCCAACCCTTAAATCAAACCCACTGGGTGCTAGTTTCGGATAGACAGACAGCGACTGGTTGGAAAGGGGACTGTTACTCACTTTTCCAGGGAAAGCATCTGCTGTTTCTGGTGCTGGTAGTGGTACATCTGGGCACTCTGAGCCAGCTTCTTATCCCCAGGCTGCAGACAGGACACAGAAGGAGGTATGGAGATGACATTAGAGAACAGAGTTATCCGTCTAAACCCAGATGGCGCCCCTATTTCCCACACAGTTCACTACTTTGGACCTGAGAGTACAAGAATAGAGGCTGAGAATGATTGTTTTAATACCCTGCTCAATTAGCCGATCTCCTAAAAGTAGCCTCTAGCGGGCTACTGGTGTGCATGTTTCTGACCAAACTGTCAGAAACAAACTTTATGAGGGCCCGATGTCCTCTAGTGGGAACTGTGCTCACAGCCCAGAACCATGCAGGATTTTAATCCATGACGGCGAAGTGTGTTACTAATGGTTTTCTTTGAGACTGTGGTCCCAGCTCTCTTCAGGTCATTGACCAGGTCCGGCTGTGTAGTTCTGGGCTGATAGGTCACCTTCCTCATGATCATTGATGCCCCACGAGGTGAGATCTTGCATGGAGCCCCAGACCGAGGGAGATTGCAGTTAATACAGGTAAGGAGTGGAGAACAGGAGTGCTTCTTAAAGAAAAACAGACCTCTACAAGCTTTGTAAGTAGGAAAACCTGCAAAATCAGCAGTGTATCAAATACTTGTTCTCCCCACTGTACATTACTGAGTCACATTATAAGTCGCCGTGATGAAATGCACCCAAGTTGGAACAGCTTGTGATTTCAAATATTTTACTTTAATTTTTAGCGTGAGTTTGAATCCGTTCCTCAGTCGGTTGATGATTTTGGTTTCCATTGACTGTCATGTAAATTTGTTCTCTACGAATCACAACATACAGTAAAGATTTGGATCTTTAATTTATTTTGCTCTTCAAGACCGCATCTGGGTTAGGTTTAGGTGATTTAACCATTAAGGATTTGGAGCAGTGTATGATAAGACTATAGAGAATATATGGTTGAAGCAACAGGATCAGCATGTTGTTGACAAATTACATCGAACATGCAAAAAGTAAAAACTGAAAATAAAAGAATCTACAAATAAAATGTTAATAGCATTAACATGTCATCTAACCAATGGGACTATTGCAACACTATTGTATGTGTGTGGTGCCATATTTACCACATTGTTGTCATAGGAATGGGCTTCTGTCACCCCATAAGCTGGATAGTCTATCTTCTGCGCCAGATGCACCCCCCTCTGCAACCTGATATGAGCCATAGATGTCAATGTTAGTTCTGTGCCCTTCCCTGCACATTTAACATCAGACATCCAAGTGCTATGAATTTTGTTAGAACATTAAATGTCTGTTATAACATGGAATAAATTAACATTTAAACCAATTCAAATCTTATCTGCCTGAATTTTTGTAGTCATTTTATAGATACTGTTGGGCAGACAGTTCAACATCAGCTGTTTAATACTTAGTCAACCAAGAATAAAAAAAATGTTTTAAAGGAGTACATATCTACTACATTTCTACTAGTCTGTATAACTTCAATGCAAACTACTGTATGTACAATTATCACCTACATCAAAGTGGGAAGGGGATGTACAGAAAAAGAAAAACTGTAATATCATCAAGAAGAGTACAGTGCTACCAGTTCACAAAACAATCAATGAACTGAAAAATCCCACAGAAAATGTAATAAAGATAACAGGACCAAGATGTAGGAATTTTACCTGATCCAACAGACGCTAGCCAAAAGCAAGGCAACAGATCCCAGGACCAGAAACACACTGGTCATGACTGTGAAGAGATAAAGAACAGATGTCAGGAAGATTAGATACAAATATCTGGTAGAGGAAGAGTGAGACATTATCCAGATGAGGATATATAGATCAGAAGAGGAGACAGCAGAGTCAGGCACTACTTTCCTTTCTTAGACGATAAAATAGGAGAAAAACAAGAAAACGAGTCCATCAACTACTTTAAGTGCATCCAAAATGCACCAAACCTCAGTTTAGAGCCAAGGGCAATGTCAGACAGTACAGCATTTACAATATAATAAGGAAACGAGAAAATGTACGACCGGAGAACAGTGGTGGCCCTATTCAATGCGTCCATGAGAACAACTTGCTTTTATACTGGAACTGGACATTTCCGAGTCCGCTTACAGAGGAATACATTTTGACATCGTTACACACCAATAAACACATGATCGTCGGGGGGGTACGGGATGATCAGGGGGCCGCTACGGACGTCTGGGACGTGGGCGGTGGCGGATGCTGTCATTGTGGGGGCAGCGGCTGAAGTGGTAATAGAAGGGGGGGCCCCAGCGGGTGGACTGGGGGGGATGTGCTGCTCCGTGGTGGGCCGTCGGCTTAGAATCATTGATCTGTCATCCTCTTCTTCCACCTCCTCCACGGCTATGGGAACATTCAGAGTGAGCGGAGCTGTGAGGAAAGAGCAACAAGGGAAAATTACTTCCATACAGCAAACCCTACAACGGGTGTTCCTGGACTATTAGGGTAATGATATATCCAGTTACTAAACGCTTCAATCAGAGCTATTGAAGCATGCATTAGATCATGGTACATGTCTCCATATTCCTCTGATGATCTACGGTAGCACTGTATTCCCTTATGCCCTGCTTTTGACCAGGACTAAAAGGGTTCGGGTGAAAAATAGTACCTAGGAAAACATACCGTCTATAGTCTCACCTGGATGTTTGACCCCTGACTCGGTCTTCTGTTTGCTAATGATGGTCGACAGGAAGTCTATCTCCTCGTCCAGTTCGGGGAAAGTGGTCACTTTGCCCGCTAAAAGAGGAGAATATGTTTTTTATTGATTACTTAAGCAACAATGAGGCAGTATTTCTAGTACTTTGAATATAGAATTTCTGTGTTTTCTTCAAGGATAGGGAGGAGAGAAGAGGTCAGCGTATAGACAGAGAGAAGGATAGTCATTTCTCCTTCACCAGCAGGGTGATTGCTAGTTTGCATCAGAGATGCACAGTCACCAATGATGACCTAATCCCAGGATATTACACCACAGTGCCAATGGGGTCGGTTTGACCAGCGCTGCCCACAATGAGTCAGCAATATCAAAGGAAGGACATTTCCCAACAACACTGGCTACCATCCATCCATACAGGACAGGCTATGAAATAATGATGTTCTAGTGTGCTTTATATGCCTGTTAATCCCAAAACCTTGATTGCAAAAATTGCTCTGGGTAAGGTCGATAGATTGATAGAACAACAACAGACCTTGACTCTACAGTCATGCGCTTCCATTAGGAGCCAACAGGACACAGTTGTGGAATCGTACCGCGTCATCATGCAAATGTCACACACGTATCAAACTGTGTGGCCCTTCTCGTATCATCCATGCTCCCTGTGTGCGCCGGTTATGAACAGGAATTAATTTCAGCTAGAAACAACAGTCTCCTGCTGCCCTCATGTGGCAAGGGTGAAATATCGCATGAACACCCTAGCGAATCAACAATCAGTTCGAGGACCCAAATGAAATCAGGAGTCATGTACAAAAGCCTCGAGCAAACAAACTGCAGCCGGGAGACAAATACATTTGTTGTCTGCAGAGATGATAACCTGCCTGTTGTTTTCCGCTGGAGCCGTGCGCATACGCAATATAGGATACCATACCAAACATTAACTAGACTTTACTAGTAAAGTAACTGGAGGTAGTTGGAATTATTTAACTAAAAGTTGTTGCTGGAAGCGAAATAATTATTCTGATTTAACAGCTGAATAGCAGAGAAGAGGAAAAGGTAAAACTGGTTGGTGTCTCAAGCTTGAACTATTCAAGGGTAAAGTTGATTAATGCAAATGTTGTACGTCTGCAAATTAATATTGTCATACTCAATGCATGTTTGAGCACATCAGTTTGGGATATCTTGAACACGGAAAAAGTTTGTTTGGTCTCTAGCTTGAACACTTTAAGATATGTTGTTTAGGGTTAATTCAAGCTAAATAAGCAACTTTATGCCTATGTATTGTCATAGCTGATCCACAGTGTATCCCTTTGTTGGGATATCCTAAATGTGTGAGTGTCGGTGTGATCACTGTAGCTTGAATAGTTCAAGAGAAAAGGATACCGGAAGTTTTATAGGTATCAAAACTTCTAAGTAAGCAACCAGGGACTGAACGTTTAGAATATTTTGGAATTTTAACGTTGACTCCGGCTTTAACACTTTCGGGGGAAAGGCAAAATAATCATAATCAGCAGAAAGGTAATTTGGCGTCAAACTGTATGTCAATGGGCAAAGAATGACAGGACTATACGCTTGGGTTTAATTTCTCTGGCACAAATCCCATCTAAATCCTGAGTTCTATACAAGCGTTCGTCATGATTCGTTTCCAAATCACACAGGGCCTCGGATATAATTTAAATACGACATGATTTATAATAGCAGCACTACGATTATGTGGCGTTAGATATGATACATGTTAATTTAAGTTTCGGGACTTGGATACCAATTTTGCCACAACTGCTAAAATGCCAGCATGTGGAAACATTGCCAGGAAACTAAAACAAGCAGGGTTTCCTGTCAAACCTTGTCCATTGACAACTTAAAGATTAAGGACACTTATTTGCCATTTTTTTTGTTTTGTGAATTATCGCTTTAAGACTGACTGAGGACTCCGTGTGTGAACACAATAATCTCGTTTGAAGTCCCTCGGTAGACAGATCCGTGAGTGTTGCATGCGGGCAATAGTTGTGCATGCGTGTGGTGCACATGTGACCGAGTTAGCCAGTGATCGCATAGTTGGCTGGCTGGGAGGAAGAGAGATTCACTGTGAGGGCGGGCGTTGGTGAGAGAGTGAGGCGCTGGGAGTGGTGCAGTGTGTTTAAGTGAGTGTTGCCGGCATGCGTTAGTGAGTGCCGGGAATGCGTGGGTGTACAGTTGTGTGTGAGCAAATCTGTAGCAGTGGGTGCAGGTGGATGGGTGAGTTTAGCCTTTATGTCGCGCAGTGGCGGAGGGCACAGAGGAAGTAGTTAGAGACCGAAAAAGGGGGACAGAGACGGAGGAGAAAAGAGAGAGGGTCTGGAGAGAAGACTAGAGGATGCTGTTCCCTGGAAATTCATCAATGAAACCAGAGCAACAGGGGAACAAAGCCAAGAAAGAGAGGGGAGAAGGTTGGGGAGGGTTGGAGTCAGACTGTGTGCGTCTCAGAGAAGAACTGTAAAATAAATATACTGTACCAGTCAATTGTTTGGAAACACCTACTCAATCAAGGGTATTTCCTTTGGTTTTACAATTTTACACATTGTAGATTAATAGTGAAGACATTAAAACTATGAAATAACACATGGAATCATGTAGCAAAGTGCTAAAATACAGTGTAAAATTCCATTCACATTGTACAACCTTCAAAGTAACCATCCTGTTTCAATTAACAGGTGTTCCTTTGTCAAAGCTAATTTGTGGAATTTCTTTCTCAGTGTGTTTGAGACAACCAGTTGTGTTATGACAATGTACATTTTGTTATTCAGAATACCATCCTTATGTCTGTACTGTCCATTTTATTGCAAGAACAGCGCCAGTAAGAAAGAGAATTGACAGTACATCCTTACTAAAAGACATGAAGACACTGACTGACCATCAAGTGTCCACATCCACACTGCAATATCATCACCTCCCATTGTGGTCACACAGTGTGTGTGTGTGTGTGTGTGTGTGTGTGTAATCGTGTGGGAGTGAAGGAGAGAGAAATTAATGTGTAATCGAAATGTCACTTTATGGGAGCTTAGGTGCGTCTGCTTAAGGAAACATCGAACACGCAGCGCAGCCCCCCCCCCGTGATATCATTACCAGGTACCTTCATTCAACTCAAAACCTGTTGCCCTAACACACTGAAGTCTCAAAAGCAGAACATTCAATCAACGTCGATGTCAGACATACAGAACAACAACAGGTTTTACAGACATCTCAAATAACAATGGCACAAGCCAATCTTTTTGGGGGAGGATGCAGAGGGAAGGTTGGATTGGGAAAGCAATGCATTGCTACCAAATGAGAGGCTGTCAGTGACCAAGCAACAAACCTGTCTCATGCCAGTGTGATCTTTATTGTATGTTGCATGGTTATTTTTTGTTCACTTGATCATTGGGCTACTTATTATCCAATGAACAATAATTACAGCCACCACCACCACCTTAAATTGACAATTATTCCCAGAGTACGCCTTGGCCATTTATACATTAAACCGCCATGCCAATAAAGACATTTTTGCGTTGATTAAATTGCACAGTGAGCATTGAAGGAGGGAGAGAAAAAAGCCAATAAACTGAGACTGAGGTAAGAGGGCTGACCATTAGGAAGATCCTGTTTAGACGTCCTATTGAATGCTTAGTTAACTGTGACTACCTGCAAACGGAGAACTGGTAACATTTTTGCCACTGTCCAGACATAGATAGTCCTCCTATTAGCCATTTTCAGTAAAACATTTAAACAGCAACCAAGGCCTAAATACTACACAATTTAAAATAGTGGACACATTTCAACAACTCCACAGTAGGCTCTGGTCAGTCAAAGGTCCAGGCTCATCCTCCGTTCCCCTAGTTACCACACCGCTCACTCAACTGGACAGCGCCTACGTGTTATCCGGCCAACCACCAGGAACTGTGAACCCCACCGGAAACAAGAGGTGACCAGAAAGAGGGATGTGAAAAGAGGGGCTCCACTTTTCTCTGCTTAGGGATCTACTGTCCTCACCTTCAGTTCATCTCAAACCAGTCAGTGGAAGTGTCCTGAACACACTCCATAGAGAACAGGACACTATTTGGGACGTGAATTGAGTCAGTATATCTGTGTGCGGATTGAGGAATACTGAAAACAAGCTATGTGACGGAGATGGCGAAAAAGGTTAAATATTCAACATTAAAAACCCCTAATAGCACTTGCCATCTTTCACCAATTCCTTATCTTCTTCTTCGTGAACAGCATTACGTTGTCCCTATCCAGTTTCCGTCTCGCCTGATTAAAGCTAAGCGATAGCATTAGGGTTTCAGGAGAAATTGTGTTTGTACGGATCTACGAACAGCATCCCATGTAATGTTAGCCCATTATGAATGCTAATGTTTTCACTCCAACTCTGCATTGGAACAACTGACCCCCCACCTCCTATGTGCTTCATTAAACACTCGTTAACGGTGGGGGACTCGGGGGAGACTCGCGCAAGATTCGATCCATTAAAACAGAGCTCCGTTAACTCGTGTTCACATTAAACTTGTCTCTCACGAAAACCGTCGGGAGTCTGTTTAAATGAATGATAACACAGGACAATTCTCATGGCGTCTGTTACTCTGGAGTTTTTTAGGGAGTGGGGATATTTTGCCCAAACTTGCGATTTGTGAATAGAGGTACTTTGTGTTCGGTCTGTTTTTTCACTCCATTTTTAAATCTTCCATCAACCCCAAATGATGCCAAACTAATAATGCATTGTTATTATCAAGTCATGATTATGGGAGGCAACCCAGGACTGACCGAGATTGGAGTGGCAACATGAGGTCTTGGACGTTTGAGCCTCTGACCTAGCACACAGGCACTATTAGAGACAGACATACCAAAATGAGAGGCGTGTGCGTCCCTTCTCTTCACCACACATCGGCCGTGAAGGTTCTCCACCAGTGGGCTGAGGCATGGGCCGCAGTGTGAGCTGCCCGGCTGGCAGAAGTGACGCCCTGCTCCGGCACAGTCCAGGCTCCGCGGGCATTCGAAAGAAGACCCTGTGAATACAGACAGCAACGCAAGTGCTCACATACATTTCTTTCACTGCAGCGCAATGTAGCAAACTCGGAAACGGTAACTTATCTCCTAATGTTTTGTGTCAATACCGAGTAGAAACTACCCATTTTAATGATTATATCGACAGAGGCGGTGATAATCATCATATAAATCTTACAGCTTGCTACTACCAGGGTGCCCACCGTGACAACTGTAGAGCTGATTAGGAAATGGGGAACATTAACAAAGATAAAGAAGAGTTGCTGTCACCGGTTTGTACATCTTAAAAATCTCACGGTTATGTGTAACACATGCTGAGCTACAGCTAATCATAATCACATCCTTCACCAATGGCACCCTATTCCCTATGTAGTGCACTACTTTTGAGAAAAGGGTGCCATTTGACATGCATTCCTAGATAGAGTTGAGGATATATCTAGCCTCCATCACTAGCCTTCACAAACATCAGGGCTCTTAGTCATTACAAATGCCCACTGTTCTAAGCCTTGGTACTATGGCTGAGTCATAGAAACCAACTTCTCCTTTCATCTACACTGAGACTGTCTACAGTTTGTAGAGTTGAGTATCTAAAGGTCAGACATGTTGCAGTTTTGGGCTATGTCGGAGAACACGGTAACAGTCGCCAGGAGCACCTATTGCAAGTGGCCCACGTTACCTCGGAAGGTGACATGCAACAATGGACATTTTCCCTCATTTACACCATTTAAAAAAAATCTTAAGTACATTTTTTTTGCAATCTACATATGGTACCACATTAGGACAAAACAAAAGCATGCTTATAGATATGTTTCAATTTATTGACAATAAAAACAAAAGCCAATGCATGAAGTCCAAGAAACTCTTTATAGACCTCTGAGATACAATCATGTTGAGGCTTACAGTACATCAAGGGAAGAGTATCAATTCATTGGAAGCAATGATAGTTCCCAGGTGCATAGTGGGCTTCATCATTAAGAAAAGGAAGAACTTTAAGACCACCAAAACGTAATGGCTATGAAGCGCTTTGGTCCGGGTGGTGACCATGAACACAGTGGGCAGGGCTTCAGCGTTCCACTGCTGAGATGGGAAGACCTGCCAGAAAATAAACCATCTCTGCAGCACTCCATTAATAAGGTCTTATGTAAAAGGTATATAACACACAACCTGAAGGACTATTAGGCCTGAATGCCAAATGCTGGTGAAAACAAGTTACCACTCATCACCTGGCTAATACCATCCCCATGCTCAAGCATCACGCTATGGGGATGGGAGAATCACACTATGGAGATGCTTAAGCATGGGGATGGGAGAATCACACTATGGAGATGCTTAAGCATGGGGATGGGAGAATCACACTATGGAGATGCTTAAGCATGGGGATGGGAGAATCACACTATGGAGATGCTTAAGCATGGGGATGGGAGAATCACACTATGGAGATGCTTAAGCATGGGGATG
>JACXGJ010010099.1:0-22694 GCA_016801105.1 Esox niger | reverse complement strand
AGGTCCAAAGTAAGACGGCACCTCCGTTAAAGGTCCAAAGTAAGACGGCACCTCCGTTAAAGGTCCAAAGTAAGACGGCACCTCCGTTAAAGGTCCAAAGTAAGACGGCACCTCCGTTAAAGGTCCAAAGTAAGACGGCACCTCCGTTAAAGGTCCAAAGTGAGACGGCACCTCCGTTTAATATCCAAAGTAAGACGGCACCTCCGTTTAATTTCCAGAAGAAAGACGGCACCTCCGTTTAATTTCCAGAAGACGGCACCTCCATTTAATTTCCAGAAGAAAGACGGCACCTCCATTTAATTTCCAGAAGGAAGATGGCACCTCCGTTTCATGTTCAACTGAAAGACAACACCTAATGTAGGGCAATTTCACTTTCACAGCCCTAGGGCACAGTATGCTCTTGCATGAGGGCAATGTTTTTATAGGAACAATTTAAATGTGTCACTACGACTTTCTGTCAGATAAGAACACCACATTAAATCAGATCACACTAACCCTAACACAAAACAGATTGTTTTGACAACATAAAAATCACAAGTTTCCTTGTGAATCATTTACAAGACAATGTCTAAAAAGATATTTCAAATTTCTGAAGAGATCCTTATGATAGATTAAAAGGGCTAACTTATAGACAAAGTACATTGCAGAAAGACTAGTGACGGCTATGAGCTTTCCCAAACATATGTGGAAGGCTTAGCGTTGTTCAACATCAGTACACATGGTCATGAAAACGTCTTGGGCATGGTTCAAAGGAGTTTAGGAAGACACGGTTCACTAACCTTCTCCTCCGGGGACTGGTTGTAGTTTGAGAGGTAACGTGTGGCCTCGACGGCCAGTTGGCAGCTCCAACGGTCATCAGCTATGGCAATCAGGGTCTCGGCTAGGAGCTGGAAAAACCCCATAAAAACAGCAGTAGGCAGTAGACTACATCAAAACTGCGCATCAACTCCGTTGTGAGAGAAACAATAGTAAACACCTGTCATATAATGTTCTAAATTCCGTTATTACAACGCCTGGGTCCCAAACTACACTCCCCCGCTAAACAGGGTTCTCCTTTTGAGGAGACAGGGACAAGGTTTTTCCTATTCATTGTTACTGACAGGGTAGTTGGGGATGCTATGTAAAGACCATCCACACCTTCAGCAGACTCTCTTCCCATGCCTTCTTGTCTAGTGTTTCTGGCGTAGACTCTGTGAAGAAACAAGATGGACATGAAAGCATACTTACTCAGGCCTTACTTGCTGTACAAAAAACATTCTGCAGGAGGATATTCTGTGCACGGTCCAACCCAACCAAAGAGCAAAAATGATTTAAGATCCCTTTTAATACCCCGTGCTCCACTTAAATGCAAGCTATGTATTTTTACGAGGGAAAGAAGAAATTGCCCAAAGCTAAAAAAGCTCTCTCTCAAAAAAAAAAAAAAATGTTTTGACATTGCCTTTAAAAATTGGAAGCACTTAGGACATCCCATAACTGAAGCTGCTATGGTGGACGGAACCTCACAGCCGCTTAATCTCAGTTCTGTCGCAGCAGAAAACATGGAGTCAGAATTCCTTTAAACCACAGGCGTTAGAATGACTTCCAGTGGCCTGAGAGTAGCAATAAAAGCTTGTCAGTGTTATTTTGTCTTTGTGGAAAATGGCCCTGTGGGTTCATACAAGGCCACATATGGCTCGGGAGGTTACTGAGTTGAGATGGTCTGAGTCTTACATTTCAACACACAGCCTATGAGTAAAGATTTCTAACCAGGTATAATCGCACCCTCTAAGCCAGAGAACCTGAGAACGGGTCTGTACCTTCTAAGCAGCTGAGAAGGGCTGGGATCTCCTTCGCCCAGACAGTCTCCGTTTTGGGATGGATATTAGGGCTCAAAACATTCAGCAGAGACAGAGACGGTCCACCGTGACCACGACTCTTGAATGGGAATGAACCGTTAACCTGACACACACACCCACACACACACCCCCACACACACACACACAGAGATAAGTCAAAAATAAACTTGAAGATATGCCCACGATGCCCAGAAACACGGCAACAATAACATTGAATTAAACTGACTTGAATACACTCACCAAGAGCCGGATCATCAGTATGTGAGGAGAGGGAAGATTAACTGAATAGAAGAAGAGGAAGGGGACAGAGAGGGAGAGCCAACAAGGTTTATAGCAGTCTAAGCATTATAATTAATGACTGAATGATTAACTACCCAGGCTCATACTTTTCACCACAAAGAGCTCAGCTTAATCATTGTCTCCTCTACAGAAACAATTACCTTACAGTTCAAGACCCGGGCCACGCTAGCGCTTTATTTAGTGATGAATATGGCTTCTCATTCAGCTAATCAGAACCAGACACTATGGTCTGTCTGGCCTTTCAGCACCGACCAACAGCCCTTTAATGAGAACAAAACGTCTGTGCGTAAAATACACTCAGTGAAAAAATAACAATTCCCAATCCCCATTCCCAAAGAAGTGCTGACGAGGAGTACCGCACGGGCTTTAGGCATCTCGTTTACATTAAAGGGCAGGTGAGGCGAATCCCAAAAACGGGCTCAGTGTGGAAAAGTTAAGGCCGGAAAATACCTCCCGTTTTGTAATCCCATTACATTCCTGATTCCCTTGGCTCAATGCTAACGACGTGATGACTTGTTAATATGAATCTACTGTAGATGAGGATGTGTCCAGCGGAGAGGATGAACTGCAAAGGACCAAACTCTGAGGGACCCACCTTGCTCATTGAAGTCGATGTAGAAGTTGGGCTCCTGGGCGTCTCTTTTCTTGGTGGCCAGCAGGATGAGGCTTTTACAGAGCGGCGTGGTGGCATTGGAGTACTGACCTGGGGTCAGGTAGAACAGCAGCATGGGCCATAGGACCTGGCAGGACAGACAGACGGACGGACAGCCAGTGAAGACTGGACCCTATAACAGCCTTTCCAACAGCCAGGGGATGATAGCAGTTACCCCCCAAGTAAAATAAATTAGCTAGCTAGCTGGACTGCATGAAAACGAATGAAACCCTATCAACTGTGATTGGTCAAAAACAAAGGTACCATTTTCTATTTGCTCTGACTCGCACAGCTGACTGCACCTCAATGTATAAAAGACAGTCTGTGTAGGCAAACCATGAAGAGCGCTGAAGGAAGAACAGAAAGCTGTGTGTGTAGAGCGTACACATATAGTATGTTGAAATAGCGGCATAAATCATCGTCCCCCCGTGTCTTTGTAAAGGCGTCTTGTGTGAAAGCTTCCGCTGTGAGGAACTGAAAGAGTCACGTCATCTCAGAGAGCGTTGATGTCGTGAACCACAAGGGAACAAATAACTAACGGCAGAGAGCGTGACTGATGATGACTTTGGATGTCATGTTGACACTCTGTCATGTGTTTATGAGCATCCTACCCGACCCTGCAAAAACAACAACGCTAGTTCTCAAGCTCCTTTCCACACAAACATTATTTCAGTTCAACCCATCAGTACCTTCTCTAAACTCAATGTTTAGTGTCATGTGTGACTTGGCTCAGATGGATTTTTTGTAGGTATTTTTACAGCAGGAACAAATATAAAATGTAATTTGTTACAGAAACGTGACACTTTTACGGCATTCCCTTCCTCAACCTGAACCTTCCATGAATGCCAAACTATATTTCCACACAAACAAACTCATCAGATGACTATTGCTAACATGCAATAAAACACCAAACGTTAGACTGACAGAACGGCCGAAGAGAGTGAACGCGTAGGAGAAGAGAGAAAAGTGGAAAAGAAGAAAGAGAGAGAGAAAGGAAGAAAGTCCTCGCCAATCCCCTCAGTGGGCGGACTCACGTCGGTCAGGCGTCCAACGGTTGTAGTGAAGAGGTGGAGTGTGTTGTCACACATGCTCCGCAGCGCCTCATTGGTCACCTCCTCGGGGTCAGTGGGGCGCTGGCCTGGACGCTGCAACAAGAACAGACACAGACACACTGACGGGGGGGAAGACTTCACACACCCAGTTAACATCAACGACACTTCAGCGTACAAGGGAAGTAGGGGTGGATTGTCCAATGTCATGTTAACACTGCAAATGATAACGTTTAAGACCTTCAACTACTATAGATAGGGCCAACTCACAGAATAGGTGTCTGTAGATAGGGCCAACTCACAGAATAGGTGTCTGTAGATAGGGCCAACTCACAGAATAGGTGTCTGTAGATATGGCCAACTCACAGAATAGGTGTCTGTAGATACGGCCAACTCACAGAATAGGTGTCTGTAGATACGGCCAACTCACAGAAAAGGTGTCTGTAGATACGGCCAACTCACAGAAAAGGTGTCTGTAGATACAGCCAACTCACATAGTAGGTGTCGGGGAGAGCACAGTGCTGGATGATGAACTTCACTAGCAGGTCTCCTCCCTCAAGTTCCAGGTAACCATGGTGAGCCATGGCACTTATGACTTGGACAATCCTCTGTTTAACCTGCAGGGGGCGACGGAAGACAGAGGCCCAATGCTTCAACAGGGACACACCTAGAGTTCATGTACTAAGACCTAGGAAAGGTTACTCTGTGACTAAAACTTATGTTCAATTAAGATTCTTTATTTCAGTGCTCTTTTTAGTCCAGGGTTAGGCTTTCGGAGCCTGTGAAAATTACACATGATGAATGTGACCATACCTTATTGCTGTGGTCAGCCAATGGCTGCCGGATGCTGGCCAGGATGAGAAGCTTCTTGGTCTCCATGATGGAAGCTACAGACAGGAAGCAGACATGAAACCCTGACTACATCATGTTTCATGAGGAATTATTCCATTACGGCCTCTTCAACAACCAGTGACACACACAAATCCAGAGAATACGGTCGCTTTTGCCTTCTAACCACATGGGCTACATCTCTGATGGCACCCTATATATGTTCAGCCTTTCTATGGTAAAGGTCACAGCTCTAGCCGGTATAGGGGATGTTCAGTAGCCTGTTTGTGGAAGTAGCGTTCTTCACTCTCCTCCGTAACATGCATCATGTGTGCTGATAAATACAAGGCTCCTTGGTTCTGAGCCGGCACGTTATAGTGCTGTTTGCATTTCATCAAATACGGTCAGGACTGCATTCAGGTCTCGTCAAGTGCATCACGGAACGAGCTTAATCTGACCCAGATCAACTGTTTAGAAGGACCCACGGTGAGACATGCCCTCCCGAGCGCTGATATTGTTAACACGAGCACAAACTAACTACCCGGGACAAACGCTCTAGGGTTATAAAAAAAAAGCTCCAAAAACCATTCGGTTGTGAAAAGCACCTAACGGTCTTACCGGAGGAGTTGATGAGGTGTCGGAGAACTGCCAAAGAACCCATGCGGTTCCTTTCGTTACTGTTCTCCAGTTTCTGTAGCACAAACACGATCAGCCGGTCTGGGAAGGTTTTTGCTACAGTGGGTGGGAGGTGGTGGTGGTGGAGAGAGCATATCAGGTATGTTACAGACAAGTGTCAAAAAGTAGGTTACATTCCCTTAAATCAGGGGTCTCCAAACTATTCAACGGAGGCTCGTGTGTCTTTAGGTTCTCTCTCTCTCCTTGTACTTGATTGACTAATTAGGCTACGGATTGGTTAATATCTACCTTCACCTGGTTGTGTAGGTGTGACCTGGGAACCAATTTATAGGAAAAATCTAAAACCCGCAGACACGAAGCCCTCCGTGAAATAGTTTGGAGACCCCTGCCCTAAATAAACATTCAGCGATATCTGGCAATTAGTTGTAAAAATGGCACTGTAGATCCAAACTACGATGCCGAAAATGGCATATTATTTCATATATGGGCCGATAAAGTATGTCCCCATGTCATCTAAAACCACCTCTTTCAAAACTTGAAATGTCATGACTGAGGTATACTGGGTCTTCTGCTTATAGATTATGCACATATAAACAACATATTACACATTCAGCCCAAAACTACAGGTTTCAAAAAAACATTTTGTTATTCACAAAAGTCCAAGATGGCATCTTTACTTAATACTTGTACATTTTTTTGTCCGTCTTCTATTTGCACATCTGGTTTGATGCTAACTGCATTTTGTTGAACAGTACTTGTACTTGTTCAATGACAATAAAGCTGAATCTAATCTAATCTTCAAGTCCCATCTAACATCTTAATGATAATGATCTAATAACAGTAAGACAACAAGAACAACTGAAGATGTTATTCTACAGTCAGTACCTATACATGCTTTACCATGTTATCAGTTTTACAATAATATAAAATGTTGTGTGAATTAATCCATGTAATGGAAAAATGCATAGGTTCAGACAGTAATACAAGATCGCACACAATGCTAACAATTAAAACGGTGATAACTGAGCACCCTCCTTCACCAATCAGTCTCCAAGCTAAAGATCCTATAAGCAGTGAAGACAAACATTAGTCACAATATACAGCACTACAGGGTGTCATTGTGCCAGGAGGACTGTTGCTCGAATCCAATAAAACAACATAGACAACAGCCCGCACCGGACTACTGGATTACAATAACACAGACAACAGTCCCGCACCGGACTACTGGATTACAATAACACAGACAACAGCCCGCACCGGACTACTGGATTACAATAACACAGACAACAGCCCGCACCGGACTACTGGAATACAATAACACAGACAACAGTCCCGCACCGGACTACTGTATTACAATAACACAGACAACAGACCGCGCCGGACTACTGGATTACAATAACACAGACCGCGCCGGACTACTGGATTACAATAACACAGACCGCGCCGGACTACTGGATTACAATAACACAGACCGCGCCGGACTACTGGATTACAATAACACAGACCGCGCCGGACTACTGGATTACAATAACACAGACAACAGACCGCACCGGACTACTTGGACAAATTATACTAAACCATTTCAATTAATTATCTGTCAAATAGAACAGGATATTGTCGGTCAACTCTATTCACTTAGTTTCTGCAACAGTCTAATACAGGCATGGGCAAGTGCCTGCTCTTTTTGTGGCACTTGAATGAATTTAGAAAACAGCAATATATATATATATATATATATATATATATATATATATATATATATATATATATATATATATATATATATATATATATATATATATATATATATATATATATATATATATATATATATATATATATATATATATATATATATATATATATATATATATATATATATATATATATATATATATATAAAAAATGTTTTTTTTATAATCATGGTTGACCTTAAATTTGTTGTAAAGTTAATATTGGAACCAACAAAATCAATGCTGGAAACAAAGCATAGACCTGAAATCCTTTTTTGCATGTTTACACATTGATGATACCTATTATAGAAATATGAAAGTTGTGAAAACATCAAAAAAAACATAGTGTTCAAAGAGTTCACGCCTTTAATTACACAGCAGTGAACATGCTGAATCCCTGGAGAGATGAGCAGAGCGGGAAAACAGTCTGCTCATCTCGTTGCGTCGATATTTTGAAATTTCCCAGATACATGGAAACTAGCATCCAACCTAGTTCACTTTTAACGTATTAGTTAATAAGTTAATCTGCGGACCCCTGATGTTAATCCAAGTTATCTGCAGCCCACGATGACCAGTACATAACATTTGTGGCCCCCACCCACATCCAGGTTGCCCATCCCTGGTCTAATAGAACATTTAACTTCATGGACAGCCTTGTTAATTTTTCCAAAGATGAAAGGGCAGACTACAAACCTAGAATGCTGAAGCATCTCAATACCTCATTGTGATTTTTCACCGTAGGTGGGTTACTGTAGTCGACAGGGGCACAGACCTGGAGGAAGCGCAATGTAAGAATTTAAAATTTCGACAATAACATAATTTTACTGTACGGAGAACTACCATCGTACTCAACCTGACACAAAAATCAACAGTTCTATATTGACCCGTATCTTTTTGATGTAACCGAATCAATGTGAAATTCATTATTATATCTATTTTCATTATACTTGTTTTTAACTGCGGCACTATGTTTTTTTTGTAAATAGCTGTATGTGTGTCTACCTGTTGATGCAGAGTTGTAAGAAGGCTGTCAATCTGAGTCTCCAGAACCCGACTTCCCATGTTCACAGAAGCATCTAGAACTTGGCACAGGCTCTGAGGTGGAGGTAAGAGTTATTTTAGTTAACAAAGGTTGGGAAGAAAGTATGTAACAATAGTACAGAACTGAAGAATAACTGAGAATGAAAAGGTAACTTCCCGGAGTCAAGTGAACAAATGGATAACATTCTTAAAAATTGGTGTTCAGTATTACAACGTTACATGATTTTATAAGCATGCTAGCGGTTTTCATAGACTTCAGGTAATACAGCTGACAACACTTCGGCACTAATCTTCACAAACCCAGTATAATTTTGTTTTATATAATATTACGTATTGATACACATACATACACATATATATACACACACAGTGGATATAAAACATCTACACACCCCTGTTAAAAGGGCAAGTGCTTGTGATGTAATACAAATTTGACATAAGAATACTTTCAACCTTTAATGTGACTTATAACATGAACAATTCAACTGAAAAACAAACAGAAATCTTTGAGGGGGAAAAATAAATTTAAAACTCACAATAACCTGGTTGCATAAGTGTGCACACCTTAAAAATAAGACTTTGTTGAAGCACCATTTGATTGTATTACAGCATTCAGTCTTTTGGGGTATGAGTCTATTAGCATGGCACATCTTGATGTACCAATATTTACCCATACCTCTTTGCAAAAGTGCTCGAAATCTGTCAGATTGCCAGGACATCACCTGGGCACAGCCCTCTTCAGATTACCCAACTGATGTTCAATTGGATTCAGGTCTGGGCTCTGGCTGGGCCATTCCAAAACGTCAATTTTTTTCTGGTGAAGCCTTGCTTTTGTGGATTTGGATGTGTGCTTTGGGTTGTTGTCGTGCTGAAAGCTGAACTTCCTCTTTATATTTCTAATCGACGCCTGAATGTTTTGTGCCCAGATTGCCTGGTATTTGGAACTGTTCATAATTCCCTCCACCCTGGTTCCAACTGAAGAAAAATAGCCCCAAGGCATGATGCTGCCACCACCATGCTTCACTGTGGGTATGGTGTTTGTTGGGTGACATGCAGTGTTGTTTTTGTGCCAAACTTACCTTTTGGAATTATGGCTGGAAACTTTCAACTTTGGTTTCATGAGATTTTCCCACATGCGTTTGGGGACTTGATGTTTGTTTTTACAAACTTCAGCTGGGCTTGGATGTTTTTCTTTGTAAGAAAAGGCTTCCCTCTTGCCACCCTACCCCATAGAACATTCAGATGAAGAATACGGGAGATTGTTTTCACATGTAGCACACGGCCAGTACTCCCCAGAAATTCCTGCAACTCCTTTAATGTAGCTGCAGGCCTCTTGGAAGCCTCCCTGACCAGTTTTCTTCTCGTCTTTTCATCAATTTTGGGGGACGTCCGGTTCTTGGTAATATATCTGTTGTGCCATATCTTCTCCACTTGATGATGACTGTTTTTACTGTGTTTCATGGTATATCTAATGCTTTGGAAATTCTTCTGCACCCTTCTCCTGACTGATATCTTTCAACAATGAGATCCCTCTGATACTTTGGAAGCTCTCTGCGGGCCATGGCTTTTGCTCTGAGATGCAACTAAGAAAATGTCAGGAAAATCCTACTAGAACAGCTAAACTTTATTTGTGATTAATTAGAGTCACTTTAAATGATGGCAAATGTGTAATGACTTCTAATTAACATGAGTTTGAATGTGATTGGTACATTCTGAACAGAGTTCTCCAGTTATAAGAGGGTGTGCGCACTCTTATTTATTTTTAAATATCTTTCAATTGAATTGCTCACATTATAGGTCACATTAAAAGTGGAAAAAGTTCTTACATGATTTATCTTTGTCTCATTCTTTTACATAACATTTGTTACAGGGGTTTTATCAGGGGTGTGTAGATTTAAATATATTTTTTGTGCCGATTTATTACAAAATATGGAGAAAGTGAAAGGGTCTGAATACTTTCCGGAAGCACAGTAAATGCTGGAGTGCCGGCGGCAGCCTACCTTGCTAATTACGTAATGCTCAGTGTTCTTCTTATACAGGGATATGATTGTGGGAATGAGCTTGGGAAGCTGCTCCTCCAGTTTATCATGGGCCATCAGATGACTCATGGATCCCACTGCTGCTGCCACCGTCAGACGCAGCTAAAGACCCAGCCGGGTAGAGACAGAACATCACTAACCATATAGACAGAGAGAACCTCACAAACCAGATAGACATGAGAGAGAGAGAACATCACTAACCAGATATACATCAGAGAGAGAACCTCACTAACCAGATAGACATGAGAGAGAGAATATCATTAATGAGCTAAATACATCAGAGAGAAAAAATACCACTGACCAGCTAAATACATCAGAGAGAACATCACAAACCAGCTAAAATACATCAGAGAGAACATCATTAACCAGCTAAATACATCAGAGAGAACATCATTATCCAGCTAAATACATCAGAGAGAACATCTTTAACCAGCTAAATACATCAGAGAGAACATCATTAACCAGCTAAATACATCAGAGAGAGAACATCCCTAACCCATTAATACAAACGAAGGAATATCACTAACTAGCTTAAGTCCTGGTCAGGAAAAGAAAGAGCATCACTTAACAACTAAAGACCTTATCAGAGAATGAGAGACCATTACTAACTACCAAAATAATCAGTTGGATGGAGGAAAAACATCCTCCTAAATAAAATCCTAATTTCTATATCATGCATTATGTTCATGGATGGGTAGGCATTTATTCTAGCTTCCATCCTATCAAAGTTGAAGATCCCCATTATAGTATCACAGTCCTATAAGGAGAATACTGTACCATTGAAAAACAACTTATCATACATAACGCACCAGAAAAATACTGAATCATATGCTGCATGATCTGTATAACTGAAGCAAAACCCTACTGTGCCTTTAAGACCTGTCTTTTCTTATTTAAATGAGTGAAGAGGGAATGCTTTCATGATGCTACCCTAACAAACAGAGAGACTGTTCAGAGAGAAATGTAATTCAAGACTAATTGATGTTCTGCGCTTCCTAATATAATGTGGTGTACCTTGGGTTCTCTGCTCTGAAGCCAGTTGCAGTAGAGGATGTCATACGCGGCGTAGATTTCACTTGAGAAGGTGTCTTTTCTCACAGTGGGGTCAGGAGCTTTATCCAGGTTGGCTAGGTACTCCAGGATGCTCTCGCTGAAGTGGGACAGAGCTGAGACAAAGATGGGATAGAAGGGAGGGAGCCAGTGAGAGAAAAGGAGGGAAAAAGTCAGTGAGTGGAGAAAGATGACGAGAGATCAAGGGGTGGAGGGAGAGGCATAAAATAGGCTTAATTAGCTAGTTCCGGAAAGAGAATGTGGAATAACGCTATGGCTAATGTGCGTCGTACCAGAGGAGAAGACCCACTTCATGTTGTCCTGCTTGGCCATGCCCAACATTGGCAGCATAGTTCCCAAGATGGCATTGAGGAAGGGCACCATGCCATACACTGTCAACAGAAATACCAAGAAGACACTGAACAGGGCTCTTTCACAACACCAAGAAATATCTAGAAAGTACTGGAAACACAAAGGAAGATGTTTGATATGTTTTAGAGAAATCTGAATATTAAAAAAATAGGGCAACATGCACAAAGATCAAATTAACAGCCTAAAATTAACAAGGAACTCTCTCTATTGTATCTAGTGTTATCCTACCATTGGAATCAGAGAGGCTTGCTAATGTTTGGACCACAAAGAAATGAGGCAGGACGCCTGGCTGGAACTTGCTGAGGATTTCCTCCATGATTTCATTGATATGCTTGTTTCCCACACCAACCAAAATATTACTGGCTGCCTGTTGCCAATCAGGTACAACTTCCTGTAAAAACATGAATACAACGTTGCTGGATCTGAAACAGACAGATACTTCCTATTGTCGTACTGTGGTTTTCCCCCAGTTTGTGATAGTCAATTTGTAATTACATTTCTAAAAACATGTTTCTGCTTTGTATTATTGGATATCTTTTGTAGATTGACAGCAAACAATATGTAATCAAATAAAAATGACATCCATAACACAACAAACAGCAGAGAAATTGAAGCGGTGTGAATACAGAAGAGCTGAAGGCACTGTATAATTAACAACTTCATATTTCAAATGAAACGAAAACAGCTTTGGCCACAGTAGCGCTCTTACCTTCGACCGGGTCATTTCATCGGAGGCCAAAGAAATGACGCTTTTGATTTTTGGGTAGCTTATATCGTCTATCTTGGTCTTCACGACCAACTCAATCGTCTGCAGTATGAGAACTCTGTGCCCAGTGACAAGCTGCCAAAAAATATGATCATATGTTAATTCACTTGAAACAAAGGCCTCAATTTTACTTGAATTATGTTGAAACCGACAGTAAGAAGACTACCATGTGGCATATTTCACAATCTCTTTGGTAATCGTATCATTGAAGTATCACATGCAGCGTCACAGACTAAAGGAGTGATAAGGTCTCAATCTTCAGGCAGGATGTTAGTTTCTTCTTCTTGGTGGACCACAATACATTCTCACGCAATAACACATGATCTCTCTAGAATTGTGAGGAAATTTGCAGCACGGAGTTGCATCTGAGATGTCTGATATGGGCAAACCATCAGGAAGATATGCTAACTCATATTACAGTTGTCAGAACTCTAATAATTCTGAACATACTCTAAAAGCCTTTGTCACACTTGTTCTTCTGTGTCCAGTATTCCAAAAGTCAAAGTGTGAACTGGGCCAATCACAGTCAGTTCTTAAAAAAAAAAAAGTTGGCTGTTCTGTCAACTACCACAGAAATATCTGACACCTCCACTCGCATTGTGGTAGTGTTCTCTAAAAATACATTTTATTGCCGACCAGGCAAAGTAAAAGAGTCATTTTAAGAAGAGTTGCTATCAACTCAACAGGATCATAGGAAGAGTAATATCACAGGTCAGATAAATAAATACAAATCTGTTGAAAGACCAGAGGCCCTACATGCACACAAAAATTAGCCTAAGCCAACTTGCCTCACAGCAAAATGCTCCTTCCCAATGTCTGCATAATTTGTAAATGACCCTGGGGAAATGCTTGAGTTCCGGTCCCTGCTGCATACATTAACAGCGCGGCAATTTGGCGACAGAACAAGGAAATAGCGGTAAGTGTCTGACCTTGGGGTGTTTGACCAGGTAGTCCTGACACATGGATAGGACCTTGTCAGGCTGCTGCTTTCCCAGGGTTAGGATGGACTTCCGGACCTGCTCCTGCACCACTGGGTCCCTGTCATTGGCAGCATCTAGCAGGGCCAGGGTTACCTCTGGAGAGAAAACCCATGGAAGAAACAGCCGGAGTGAGTGAATACTGTGCAGACACAGATGAGTGGAAGTACACGAGGGTAGACGCGGAGAGAAACCCAGAGGCACGTACCAATTGGCAAGTTAACATCCATCACGCATTTTAGGAAACAAACGAGAAGAACGCACTTTATATCAGACAATCTGTAAAGTTTCTCAGGACAGCCAGCTCTCTTCAAGGCGTCACTGCAGTGTTTGTTTTTTTATTCTGAGATAATGTCCTTTTCTAGTGTTGTGACATCCAGAACGGAAGTGACGGATAATAACATCTTAGCTTCAGAAGCTTGTCCTTTTACCACCTTGTGCGTTTACTTTGGGATTCGGCCTATTCTTTTGACTAACAGAATATACGATGTTGAAAACTATTTGTTTTGCTGTGGAAAACAATCCGGTGGCGTGGATTGGGGAACGTTCCCCCTCTGCGTACTAAAGTCAACAATCAACTTCGCTTTGCTGACACTGAGGGTGAGGTTTCATCCTAGATCCACAATGCCAGTTTGCTTAGATCCTCCCTGTAGTTGACTCCTTGTTGTTGGTTTAAAGGCCCGCAGCCCCACGTTGTTGGTGCAGAGCCATGCAGTCATGGTGGGACAGGAAGTGAAGCCCACTGTTAAGTCAGTGAAGGGAATCTGTCATCGCCAATCCTCACAGCCGTAGGACTGTCAGAAAGTAACATTCCAGAGCAGCGACAGCTTTCCTGGTCTCCTCTCTGTCCGCCTTGAAGCAAGCGTACAATGTGCTGAGGTCGTCTGGGCGGGAGGCGTCAGTTTGTAACTCTGGTTCAATATGCCCTTCTAATCGGTGATAGTGAAATGAGTGCTACATGCATTACAAGGCTGAGATTACTTTGTGTGTCCTGTGGATTTTCAGTGCTCATACCTGCTAGCTTTCTGTTGTTGCACACAAGCGGGTTACAGAGTGGCCTAACTCTTGTACGCTCTGTTGCTTGGCAGAGATTGGAATGAAAAGGTCAAACTGTTACCGATCAAGCAGAAATGCATTTCATGAAATGTTGATGGGAAATCACAATCCACTATCAAGATGTGTATAACCTTGTAACGTAGGGACAAGCTGTTGCGCTACCTCACTCTTTGTGACTGAGAAAGGTGAACACTTCGACAAACTGTCCAACACTATTCAAAATGCACAGTAGCTCCCCTTTAACTACAGACAATAGGATAGGAAGAGTGTAAATATAAATAATTACATTTATAACAACAAAATGTAACATACAGATGACGGGTTTTCAATTTTTAAAGATTACATTTAAATGTTCATTTCGAAATTAAATAAATAACCTAGTAAAGCCAACACCATTAAAAACAGTTAATGGTGTCAAGACAGTGAATAGGACACTCACGCTCCACGTCTGTCTCCTCCATAGTGCCTGTAAGAAGGCTGGGAGTGGAAAGGTTTATGATGTCATGTGGTGGTTTGAAGGGTTAAAACATGTTCTTCTGGTTTCACCAGCCTGCAAAAAAAGAAAAGCAACGTTCAAGATTTCAAAGTATAGGGTGGCCTAATAATATACCTAATACAGAGAAACGCAAACAGTGTGGTTTGATTAATGTGCTATTAAGGTGTCCATGGTTGTGACCCACAGTACTGTAAGCTAACGTCAATGTCAAGCTCAGATGCATCACTTACCAACTGAAAGCGCTAATACTACTGGTAAAACAGTAGTAAGTTGGCAATAAAACAATTTCAAGCCTGAGCCCGAATACGGTCACAGAGTAAACTTCTGGGAGAATTGCAACACAGCGGCACTTCCTTGTCACACCAAGACCTGTTTGTCTTGGTTGGGATACATACAGTACCGCTTGCTTTTCTGACTCCCACTTTACGACAGCGCTAAGTTAGCTAGCTAGTTAGCTTTCACCTTTAGCGACTGACAATAGGTC
Organism: Esox niger; assembly: GCA_016801105.1. Classification (NCBI taxonomy): domain Eukaryota; kingdom Metazoa; phylum Chordata; class Actinopteri; order Esociformes; family Esocidae; genus Esox; species Esox niger. The sequence continues at coordinate 7,380 of JACXGJ010010099.1, read as the reverse complement.
GATAACATTGCATGCATGCTACTGTTAAACGCATGACAGTGGCGAACATGTGTAATTATATTACGCCCATATATGCAAGCGAACTAGGCTACATATATACCGTACCTTTCGAACTGCCTGTATGGAAAGCTAGCTTACTGGCTAGCGAGCGAACTACAGACAAGCCAAAGCCTTTGGGATAATTGTCCTCCAGTTTTCAACTCACAGTTTTAATCCAATGTGATGTATGTTGTCAAAAACATTTCGCTAGCCCGCTGTCTTTAATTGTGATATTACATTTTTCCTCAATGAGGAGATAAACGTATCTGACGACTGGATTAGCCTCTGTGTCACTGCAAAGCAACGCAGGTAAACACGCCTAATCATGTGCTTCGAGTCAGCAGGAACGTATCAGGGTGGGCGTGACACTCCTAGACCTAGTGATCTGGGTGAAGACACTTCTGACATGATTTCAATAACTGCATTATTGTGATGAACGTAATGTATTACTCACTGGATATCACGAGGTACGTAGCTATAAACCCTTTTTTGTCAGTTGATCGCCATTTGTTAAAAATATAAAGTTATTTATGATGACTTCACATGGTTACTACGTGTGGACAAGATAACCTACATGACGGTATTGTACTGTACCAGTCCAAAAATATGGAAACATTTACCCATTCAATTGCATGGGTTAGTTTGTCAAAATGGGTGAGTGTGTTCACACTTTCGACTGGTGCTATATATTTTCTATTCAACGTGTACAACCATACCTTGATTGTTTATTAATAGCTCTTGCTAAATTCGTAATATGCTACGGGCAGTGGGCTGGTACAGTACAGTAAGGGAAATGCACCCCCCTCACCCAAATATTTGCAAATGATCCTTACCTTCTAATAATTTAAATACTTATATGAAAACCTGAATAAAGTTTACAATTGTATTCATGTTTATCTGGATAGGTACAATAAAATATATTTATTTCCTTAAAAATGTCAAGTTATTTCCTCCTCCACATGAAATATATTAAAAAAGAATGATAACTGACAAAAATAATAATAACTTAGTAGCAACAATTTGTTTACAAACTTTTTGCAAATACAGCCTTTTTGTGCCTCAGTGGTAGATTTTTAAGTAATTCAAAAGGTACTTAAATCATACTGTTGTACATTGTTGCACAAAACCAACATTCTCAATAATTGCAAACTATATTATTATTTTGTGCATAACAAACTTTTTACTCTTATTTTACACAATAAAGTATTGCATATTTATGTAACTTTGAATAAAATTATTAGTTTTTTTATATATTTTCAAAATCAGATCTCATTTTACACATCTAGTCTTACAAGAATGTCCAAGTGACATGTAGATTGTTTGATATCATATCCAACTTTTGGAGATTTCACATTGAACTCTAAATAATAGCTATCTGATCAAGCCACCAATAGTGTATTAGTGTGAAGTGTGTATGTGTCTGTTTGTGGTCTCAGTAGAAATGACAGAATGACACAGTGCAATATGCATTGGTACAACCATCTTTTCTCTGAGCTTTTTAAAAATATCTGCAAGGGATCTCTAAGACAAAAAAAGGAAGTAGTAAAGTTTAGTCTTCAGGAAAAACGGAGATCCCCGGAAAGGCAACTTTTGCTTTGGCATTTGCAATTACAGTAGAACCACTGTAGAATGGAATTAATTTAAACATGTATTTAAGAACAACGAAACCCATCTATTAATACTAGAGTCATCATTTGTTGTTCCACTTATGTGGTTTACTTTTACATCTAGGCCTCACTAAGACAAGTCAGAGAGATGGTGTGGCAGACCACAAGAACACTATATGCTGAGACAAGATGACCTAATGGCTAAATACCTATGATGACACATGCTAAGCATGGATTCACCAGTAATAATTACCGAGGGCAGTTAAGATAAATGTTCGCTATTGGCCACTAGATGAAGAATATCCTAAGTTCACACTGTTTGCGTTAGCTTAATGTCAGTATTAACAATGGGATTCAGTCAGAGGACAATTCATTATAATCATTAAAATTGCTAACGTTTAACTACTTTCCGTAAAAGATGGCTTCTGTTGATTTGGGTGGTGCCAGTTTATCAAGAGCTGTATTTCTTACAGCACTGATTGTTAGCCTCCCAAGGTGATAGAAATGGGCTCTCCAGGCTGCCCGCATAATCCTCTCATGTTTTGTCAGAGCCCATAATGAAAAGTTTAAGGAGACAGTCGAGACAGAGCGGAGATTAAGCGTTTTATTAAACAACAATAAATGAATTACAGGCCAACAGGCATAACAACCCTGTGACCAATTATAATTAGGAATGCAAAACAGTGAGACAATTTGGCCCTGACCGCAGTCCATATGGGGACTGCATGGATGATCATAAAGGTAAATCAATTTGATCCCTGGTTGCCAGGGACGTTCAGCCTGTTGACAAAAGAACACTCATAGGTTGTAAAAATGCTTATTACAATAAACACAGCTCAGTAGAATTATATCTGTCCTTCAATTTCCACAAACGAATCCCTTTCAAGGGATGTAGTCGCCAAAATGAAATAATGGCTTAGCACTTGTTTAATGCATTACCCTCATTTCAGATCATTTGACTCGGCTTGACCCTGGTGGAACAAAATGTATTTACTAATGTAGGAAAGAAAAGGTTTTGTTTTTTGCAAATCTGTATAAGGCATTGTCAGGTTGTGCAAAAACAATAATAAGCATTGTCAGGTTGTGTACATTTTTTTTAAGTATCCACAATCTGCTGTATGGCTGTAAAATGATTGTTAACATATCTATAAGGCATTGTATTTAGCCTATGCAACCGATTTCATTCATAAGACAGAGTTACCTGTAAATAGGGAAAGGGATCTTATAGTGTTTGAACTGGGTCAAACTAGTGGAAATGAATTAAAACCATCTAAGCCATCTGTACCAGTTAAACAAATCTTTATGCCCTTCAGGCAAGTACCTTACCCTCTTAGTTAATATTTTTGTATTTAACCAAATTAGGGTGGTGAAAACGCAATAATACCAAGTTAATGCACACACCAAACCCCTTAAGCTTGGACCTACCCCTGTAGGGTTTTGACAGCTGTGTCCCGATTCGCACCCCGTTCTGTCTGGCACCTCGTGAAAATGAAAGCTTTATCTAGGGAAAGGGTGCCATTTTGGATTGAGTCAATGAAATCCGGACTGTTTATTCAGCTGAACCCACCAAGCAGCTCAGCCCTGAGCACACACCCCAACACTACATCCATCCTACAGAGGCTGATTGTATAATCTATAGGAATCTGGAAGGATCTCATATTGAGTTCAACTTCTGGCCCGTCTCCCCTGGTCTAATGTTGTTGAAATGTTCTCGTGCTCTAGGCTATCGATGGACTTAACTGAGTTTGAAGGGCGAATCTGCACAGAGAGGCCAGGCAGACAGGCTGGCGGCTGATGTTAGTCGTTATCAATGATATCCGTTATCAATGATTTATGTTACCTTGTGACCATATAGGTAGCCTATAAATGGATGTATTTACACAGATATACATTTAAACAAATGTAGTTTTCCATACACTCTGAAGAAACAGGTATCTAGGGCCTGCTTTGTCTCCCCCATGTGGAACATCATGCCCAGAAGTAGTCAGCATAAGCTTCCTTGAGTTCTTCAATATTGTGACAGGTTTCATACTACTCTGACATAACTGAAAATCACTACTTGGTTTGTATCTGGCCATCACGGAAAATATTGCACTTTAAGTTCCTATTTTGTTTTTCTTAATACTAAAACATTTGAATAGGTGGCATTGCTGGGGTCATAGGTCAGGAAATCATCTTCAGTGACCAGAGAGATTTGACAGTCTTGATTTAGACAGTATCTGCTGTGTTCCTTTTTCTCTCTTTCTCTCATTCTCGCTCATTTCTCTCACTCTCTTATTTTTCTTGGCACAATTTGATTAATGGAAATTACACTTCATCAGAGAGTGTAGTTGTTTACTTTGGAAGTATTTAAATTGGAAACTGCTGAGTTTCTACAAAATCTTACTTGCTTAAATCTTGCTTCTGGCAAGTGGTTTGGTATTCATAAACAGATTTACTTGCATCAATAACTGTGAATGAGAGAAAATAAATACAGTCTTAGAGAAAATGTATCCAAAAGATAAAGAATTGACAGATACGGTACCAATTATACAATGATCCAGTCAAAAAAATCAGTGGGTTAAACCTTAGCTATTTTGATGTGGTCACTTTTTTCATTTACAGTACAAAATCCAATCAGTACTCTGTGATGAGACGTACTCTTGTCAAAAATAGTGCACTCCATAGTGAATATAGTGCCATTGTGACCGCAACAGAGGGTGAAATGAGTTTGTGTCTGCACTCTCTTCAAATAGAATGCAACCCAATGTGGCAGAGCAGAAGCAACGAGGCAGGGATGGGTTGAGAGCGTTAGAGAGCGTTGCTGAGGAGGCAGCCATTGCATTCGATACTTAGACAGCGTTACGGTGTATCCATTGTTACCCACGTGCAACTCTTTTGTCTTGTTAAACCGCATTACTGGGATGAACATGCTAAGAGTCTTACTGTAAAATCACATTTGGACTGATTGTGATGTTTTTAGTCATTGTAATGTGGATGGTTAGAACCTAGCTGTTTAGCATGAGGACATTGAACAGTGGTATAGTCCTCATAAACCAGCACAATACAGGTGGTAGGAGACCATTGACCTGGGAATGAACCATCAAAACTCCAACCTGTAAAACATCTCTAAAATTGCTGGTGGCAGGAGCAGAGCAGAATGAATTGGTAAGAAAAGATAATTACTCAAAACATTGAAATCACAGCTTAAGTAAACACCTTATAGTTTTCCTGCTCCAATATCCCATTGAGGGTCTTTAGTTAGTGCTCTGTTTTACTTTGATTCCATTGCCAATTCTCCCAAATAGAGGGGCCAGATTCAGTCTAACCCTCACAGGAGGCACTACATTGCCCAATAATTAATTACAAGCAGCAAGACACTTAAAGTACCTTTGCGCTGGCATGGTTTGGAGAAACAGAAATGTTTTCAGTAGAAAATATATGATTCTGTGTTGCAATGACAGCTTCTCTGGGAATATATAGGAAAATCTTAAAAGAATGCATTCAGCAAAAAGATATTTAAATTGGTCTCTTTTGGGAAAAAAGCTACTTATCTACATATATTCTGTCCATCCAACTCTGTATACTACTGTATACACAAAGCACAATGACCACAAAATACTTTGATATATTATTTTACAGACTTGAACCTCTTCAAAATAAAGGTGACTAGAATAACTAAAATTTGGGGATTAAAAAATGTGGCACACTGGCACAAGAGTTAATAGAAGTAAATGAAACATTCAACTGAAATTGTTTGTGATAGGCGAGTACATTTTTTAAACAATATTATATTGTTTTTAACATAATATTGTTTAACAGAAAGCTTCAAACTTTTCAATTTGTGTATGTTTTGTATTCATATGATTGGGGTTTAGTAAGTACATCAACCTGGTAAATGTTGGTTATACAGTGCATATGACTGACAGTCGAAGCTGTCACATAATTTGTGTCCATGACTTGTAAGTTGTGGTTATGTTAGCGCAGGTGTATAATGGCTTTGTTGTTGCGGCTGTCACATTATTCTGAGCTGCAAAGCTACTGTTCTCTATCGGCCCAAAGTACTCCCACTCATTCAGCGAGCGCTCCTCTCCCTGTAAGCAGCGCTCCTCTCCCTGTAGGCAGCGCTCCTCTCCTTGTAAGCAACAAATAGTTACACACATCGCTAAAAGTCATTTCAACCTCGCTCTGATTTCGCTTAGAACATAATTTAACAAACACCGCATATAATTCTGTAATTATTTTCGTTATTATACGCTGCACGTTTTAATAGCAAATGCCGACATATTGAAGGATGATGAAGCAAACTGTTAAAACTGCTATGCGCTCTAACCAATAGCGCGCGCTGCTCTCCAGTTTCATTGCGCCCATACTTTGGCTCAGACCTGATTGATTAATATACGATGCCATCAAAATAATAGATTATTTAGCATGAAAGCTAAATTATATGTCGGACACATTAAGTAAATTAGTGATGCTGTAACTACAATAGTGGTTAACTACAATAGTGTGTGAGACCCAACGAAATTAGGAGAAAACCCTGCAGAAAAGTCAATAATTACATTACTATGGAGGAATAGTAAGAGCAATGGAGGAATAAACTGGCTGATGTAGACCTAAAAAGCAAGCTGTTGGTAATAGGTTATTTATACTTCTCAGTTAAGCTCCATAGTAAGTGTGAACTCGTTGCTTTGAATCCTGAATGCTGATTGGCTGATGGTAGTAGTATAAGAGACCGTATATGAGACCATATGCTAATGGTCTTTTCACAGTACTTTTCACTTTACAACTGTTTTGGCAACCGGTTTATAATTGCAATCTCAGGGATTTGTGATATTTTGCTAATATATCACGGCTAAGTGCTGTGTCCAAATGAGCTGTTAGTGTGGGGGATTTTTCTATAAAATGCATAAATAATGTGTGAAAGTTCTGTATAAAAACCATGATTCGGACTCAGAACATCGGGGGTGTATCTGCAGAAGGACCTGGTTTTAATGTCTGTGATTATTGTATGATTTTCATTAAAGTCTATTGGATCACAAAGTCCTGAGTTGTAGTGCATTTGTTTTTAGTAGTGGTTGATATAAGTTGTATATTGGTCATATACCACAACCCTTCTGGTGACTTTTTGCTTCAATATACTATGGGCACAATAGGCTATGAAAATCAGAATTCAAATACCACGTATTATATTTCTAAGTTAACTACAGTTTCCTACAGTTGTAAATACATTGTTTCTGCATTTCCCCTTGTGAACAGTAGAGAGCTGAATTGACAAATTTTACCTTTAAAGAAGCAACTTGTAGAATGCATTGCGTGGACGCTAGGTGAATTGCAGAAACAACAGTTCAAATTGATAGCGCTTCACCTATTTCCACACTCGTATCAATTTTACTTATGGTTCATCAGCTTTACAAAGCTGTAAAAACTAAATCTGACTGCAACTTAGATGGCACTGTGTTTCCCTATGCTCTTCAGTACTTGTATCCTCGCATGAGAAAAAAATGTAAATGCTGTCAAATTTCTGCAACCAGTGGATAACTGTAGAATTTAGCTTTCCCTGTTCTGGCATTTTCATCTATGTGATTGAGGAAGCGATGATAGTGCATTTGGTCCAATAGATATCTGCATTTTAGAACACACCTTTGTACACGTTTGTACTTTGAACATTCCATCATTCCAGGAAGATTACTTTTGATTATGTGCTATTAGAGTGGAAAAAATTCAGCCCACTTACAAATGGATGGTCCAAAAA